>JAHHUM010002131.1:56127-211127 GCA_036173005.1 Crenichthys baileyi | reverse complement strand
ACATTTACACACCAAGCAAACCCGTTTTCATTCTTCATCTACATTTTTTTACATGTATGTGTAAATAAACTCTTGCATGTGTGTTTATCTGATTGTAAATAGCTGCTATGAAGCTCGGGCTTGAGCTGACTGTGAAAAGCGGATCATGTGGTTAGGAGATGGATGGCTCTGAGCCCACCGCTGTCTTCCCTAATTGTAAAATATTAGTTACATTAGTCTCTGGCCTGTGATTAATGGAACTTATTTGGAGGTTGCCCTCTCTCGGACCTCCCCTCTCCTTCTGGTGGGGGAAAGAAGGAGGGAGACAAGGTGGGACCGTAAGTAATGTAACAGACAGAGAGAGGGGGACGCAAGCAGGGTAACAAGCAACTAATGTGGACAGAAGACCTTTTGTCTTGTTATAAACTCAGTTTATGAGAGCCTGCAGATTTGGTCCCTTTGTCTGCATGCAATCACAAAGTATTTAACAAGACTGATGAAAATCTGTTCAGTTTATTAAGTTACACCACATGTGTGAAATCTGAGAATGTGAGATGAAAGTGATGTGCCAGATCCAATTCCCAAAATCAGGAGTGTTTATATTTCCCGAATTTTTCCACTCCCAACAATAGAGGCTTGAGAAGGTTGCCGCAAAACAGGTGGGCTGCAAATTGCTCGCTACCTGGGATTTCTCCCACTATTGTTCAAACAGTTTCCACAGAAACTCTTTGTGCCACCCTGATGATATTCAGATGTGTCAGACCTCATCTTCTCTTTGACTACTGTGTGGAAGTGTGTGTGTGTGTCCTTTATGGCCATCAGGTTATTATACGCCGACAGATGGGGCATTACCTTTTATTGCCCACACCTTCTGTGAGTTTTCCCACTTTTCCCTCCGAAAAACACCTTTTTTATGTAGATGTGAAAGCGGGTGTTCAGCCGCGTGCAGCTGTCCCCGCTCTGATGAGGAGTATGATAGAGAGGAAGCAGTGAGGGTGGGGGTGAAAGGGCTGAGACAGCCCTCAGTTTTTGGGAAGTAAAGTCAGATGACATCAGCACATAATGGTTTACTGTAACCATGAATCACAGAAAAAAAAACACTGCAGTGTGAGACAGAGGGGAACAGAGAAAGTCGTTATGTGAGGTAACATCTCAAAAATAGTACTGCAGTGAACAAGGACACTTGGCTGTCTAGGTAGGGAGGTAAAATGAGTCAGCCGGCTGAGTGTTTTGTTTTGATCTTAGCTGCACCTTCAGGCTTTGGTGTCGTACAGATTTTTGCAGAGGCCACATTCACTTCTGGAAGCTATTAACGGTATGGGTTGTTGTTTGTATCTTATGGGTACATGGTGTGCTGCATCATGTTGCTTCACTTTTGTTTGCTTTGAAACTATGAAGCAGGCACTAAGGAGGTGGACAGACAGGAAGTTTTGGCATGCATTCCTGCCCAGCTGCAGAAGTCTGTCATTCCTCAGTTCAACACTTGTGTGCATGTTTATTTATCTGTGTGTATACGTATGTGTGTGTGTGTGTATTTTTACTCAGAGCAGGAAATGTGAGCAAGAACACTCAGGGCTTTTTATTAAAACCTGTCATCACTTTAGTTGTCCCAGTGTTTCATTGTTTGCTAAATTGTAAATGAATATTTAAATGCCAGTTGACTTTGTTCTTAGTTTGCGATGCACTTTTTAACTGTAAATACTTGAGAGGTGTTGTTTCTCTGTTATTTGTTCCACCAGCATGTTATTGTCAGCCCAGTAGGAAGATATTTCATGGACATTCTTGGCAGGTATAAACTCTACCATTTTCTCATGTATCACATTTTCCCACTTCCCCCTACCACCTGATTCACACTGTATTAAAACAAGATGTCATGCTAAAGTAGGTTGTCTTTGGTTAAAAACAAGGATACTTTTCATGTGGTTGATTGTTTACATCTTTCTTTTTAACGATACGTGTTCTGTTTAATGATACATTTATTGAAACTTTTTCTTTTATGTCATAAAATACTGGAGGAGCATTATACCCTTTCTATCTGAGAGAGTTAGCTTAACCAGAGGCTTGAAAGCATCCCTGTTAATTAACCAAGTCTGCTCTGATTGGTTAATTACATGTAATTGATTATAAGGTGCATTCCCACTGCACTTTTTCCAGGAGTTAGGGTAGTTTTCTGTGCCAGTTTTTCTGCTTTTGTCATTTCCACCACAGTAGGCTTTTTCAGGAACTAATGCATAACACCGATATTTCCACTGTGGAAGGTAGAAATGTAGCCCAGAAACTTGATAAGTTATGTAGTGTAAATCCAAGGCTTACAGAAAGGTGTAACTACCTCAAAATCTAAATGAATTTTGCCAGTGCATATTACCATATTGACTTGCCTTTGGACAAAGAAAGGAATGAGAGGAGAGTTCTGGTTGGGATTATCTGAGATTACTACATTCAACTCAAGTTTTCATATTTGACTCAATGCAGTCACAAACTTCACTGTATTTTATTGTGATTGTATGTGTTAAATCAACCCAAAGTAATGCATAATAGATTGTTAGATAAGAGAAAAAGCATACCTGGTTTTCAATTTTTTTTTTTTACAAATAAAAGCCTGAAAAGTGTTGTGCATTTGTGTAAAGTTCCTTTTACTTGAGTACCCCTAAATAAAATCCAGGGCCTCCAGATGTCATGTAATTAGAAGGCATGTAATTACATGACATGTCATGTAATTCTGTGCAGGCCTTACTGGTTTGGTAGAGAACTTTAGTAAACATAGAAAACATAGAACATCTTGAAGACCAAGGAACACACCAGACAAGTCAGGGAGAACTCTATGGGGAATTGTAAAGCAGGGTTAGGTTATAAAACCATATCTGAAGCTTTAGACATCACACAGAGCATTTTTCTGTTGTCAAAAAATGAAAAGAGTATAGCACAACTGCAAACCTACCAAGACATGGCCAACCATCTTAACTAATAGGCCAAGCAGGGAGAGAATTAATTAGAGTAGCCAAGAAGCCCAAGGTGACTCGGGAGGAGCCGCAGAGATCCATAGCTCAGATTCTTTGAACAGGACAACTGTTATGATAAGACATAAGCCATGTAGAGCACAATACAAGCATGTGGAAGCTGAGATGAGATTGAAGTTTTTGGCCAGCAAGCAAAATGCTGTGAGTGACAAAAACTAACACTGCACACCACAATGAACACACACCACTTCCACAGTAAAAAGATGGTGGAGGCAGCACCTTGCTGGGGATGCTTTTTTCTGCAGGGAAAGAGAAGCCAGTAGCCAGTTAGAGTTAATGCAAAGGGGGATTGAGATAAATCCTACAGGGAAGTACTAGAAGAAAGCCTGTTAGAGGCTGTGAAAGGTTTGAGTCTGGGGAGAAGCTTCACTTTTCAGCTGGACAGTGACAATAAACATACAGCCAGAGCTACACTGGAAGGGGTTGGTTTAATGCCTGTCCGTGCTTATAACAAATGCACCTCAAAAATGTTCCTTTTTTATTTTTACAAAATGTAGGAAACCTAGTCCTTGCATTGTACAACCATGCAATACCTTGTGTTGGTTTGATTTATAGAGTCCAAATAATTGTTTAAAAGTTTATGCTTAATGTAACAAAATGAAGAAAATTCCAAGGAGTGTAAATACTGTACGTCATCTCAGGTTTCTTCAAAAACACTGGGCCTTTTAAACCAGTTTTTCAGTTGGTAGTTACTTTAGATACTCAAATGTTGACATGTAAAGGGTATTTTTTTCTAATGTGTCTTTTTTTTTTCTTTGTGTTCCTTCTCCTTTTTTCCAGTTCGGAAGCCATTCCAGTGCAGGTACTGCCCCTATAGTGCCTCCCAGAAAGGAAACCTGAAGACCCACGTCCTCTGTGTTCACCGCAAGCCCTTTGACAACAGCCTCTACCCCGACCGCCGTCTACGACGCTCGCACACACCCCAGGCACCCTCCAGATTGTCTCTTGGTGCCAGAGGAGACGATTCTGCGTCAGGCAGGGACCACATCAGTGTGACATCACTCTGTGGGACTTGATGCTGCCATAGCAACCGAAGATACAGACAGATATGATAACTGTTTTAGCCTCACCTTGAAAGGGTTAAGATGATTGAGATTGTTATAAAAAATGTTAACGACAAACCTTGATGTACATTCCAGTGTTTACTTGAAGAGCCACAGTATGTATTTATCTGTAGCAAAAAAAGCTGCCTATAATAATAAAGTCCATTGTGATGTGAAAGTGTAGCGAATGTACTTGGTGTTTATTTAATCAAAAGTGTCTACATGATTTTCTCATGTCTATATGCATGTATCAGTCCAACACTTGTCTGACACTAAGGGTGTGCCGCTCTGACCCAAAGCTCTTGTTCTTTCATCCAGTAAATACCCCATGTTGCATTTTTTGTAAATATCATTTGATTTCCCTTCCAGTCCACAAGTCTTGTCTATCTGTCAGGATGTGGTGCCAGATGTTCGGCCTTTAATCGCAGCAGATGTAATGAAGTAGAATGTTGCACATCGGAGCTTCCATTTGTTCTGGATTCCACTTCAGGGAGAAAGCCTCTCTCACATATAATTATTGCCCATTAACTCCCATGCTTCATGCCCTTGTGCTGGAACAATGCTCAATTAAGGGGAACCAAGGAAATGGAAAAAAAACTGCAGAGATTCATTGATAGTACATTCAAATGGGTTTCACTACTTTCTATTCTTTTCTTTAAGTGGAACCACCCATGTGTGCCTAAACCTAATGTACTCACTAGTAGAGCACAGGCCTACTCAGCACAGCCATTGTAAGCTGCTGCTGCCATGTATTGTAATTTTCGCCCGATGTGCCCTGCCTCAGCCTTCCGTGCCAGTAGCCTGCCTGTACACCCAGAGATCACCTTGGGCAGCTGTGTGCCTGCTCAGCCGGGCCCTTGTAGCCACAGCGATGTGACTTTGACTGACAGCCTGTCTGACAACTCCATTCATGCGCCACCTGCTAGCTGTCAATCACAGCGGCCATCCTGGGGCTATTGACGGAGCTGTCAGCTTGTGTGAGATGTGTCTGTCAAAGCCCACCCACTCTGCCACTCCGTCTCCCTGCCTGGGCAACCTGACGTTCGTTTACTGTCCTCCTTCCACCTCTCCTTTCCATCCACTTCCATCTCTTTCTTCCTCTGGCAGTCTGTCTGTCTCCTGCCTGCTTCCCATCAGGGATACGACAGGCCCTTAATCCCCGATCCAATCACAGATTCCTTGGATACACATTTGTCATCCTCTGGTTTTTGTAATGGAGTGCTTCACAAACACTTCTACAGACCTGATATACATGTTGTTTTTATGTCTGCCTCCTGTTTCAGTTGTCTTTAACGCCACCGTACTTTCTCTAATCCCTTTACTTTTCTCACTCTGCCATCCTCCTCCTGTGCTCATTCACCCTTCATCTCTCACTCCGACAGTTGACAAGGTCTGAGCCTCCAGCTGACTGGAAAATCGGACGCCTGTCATATCTGTCAATACTGTTTTAGAGCTGTGGCAAACTGGATCAGGCCAGAACAGTCAATCTTCCGAGCTGACCAAGGTCACAGAGTTTTTGTGGCAAGAGGAGGGTAAACTCTTGAAATTCTGTAACTCATGGCCCTCCAACAGCCCTCTGGATATGGCTCATCCCCGTAGTCTCATCCTGTCAAACCTCCTAATTAAGCACAGTTTCCCTTAAAGCATGGCCGCTTAATTAATGCTGGGGAACTTTGTTAATTACTCTTAATGGTGATGAATGCTTTAGTTAACATCTCGCTGCCACTATCAATGTCATACTCAGGCATTTTGTTCATTGTAAGGCCCCATCTCTGTAGGGTTCAACCTGTTTTGTGTTCATATTGAAATCATATTAAACCCCCCTCTAAAATCACTGGCATCTCTGGTAAAGGTCTGTAAAAAGCTTTAAAAAAAGAAATTTGTGAATGAATAAATTTAATTTTTGTTGCCAATTTCCAATCTCTGGATTTCGTAAACCTAATTCCAATTTCTTTTAAAAACTATAATAATCATTCAAAATATTTCTATTTAGGCCTTCCTGCCAAGAGTGATCATTAATTCTTTATGTTAAGAACAGAAAAGATGTGCAAATGTGCCCCCAAGAAACCAGTTGCTATCAAACACGGTTTTACTAATTCAAAACAGCATCTTATATTTTTGAATAGCACGGTTAGCAATACAAACTGTAATCATTAGTTTGCACTTGTATTTCCTAGAGAATACAGACTCTTAACTCTTGAGATTTTCACATTTTCAAATCCTTCATGTTCCCTGCAGTGGTTTCTTTGATATACCTTACTGCCCAGGCCTACGAGGCGCCACAAGACCAAAACTAATAAAGTTATCTGTCAGTAGTTTCCTATTGCTTATTTGCATGTCAGGTAAATGGGAATGAAGGTCCCCTTTGGTGTGCACACTAAGAATACATTGCTGTAGACAGTGAATCACTGATGACGCTAAAGACGGTATCTGAATGAAGGCTTGTAATTAAGCACTAAATTAAAAGACGATTTTTGTGTTTTTTAAGGAGTTGACATTGGGCTGCATCTTTACCCTCTCTAGTTCAAAATCTCACATACTTATGCAGAACAGAGATTCTTTCAAAGACAATTTAAGGGTGTGGTGCTGGTGGTGCAGGGGTTTAAGCGTGTGACCCATGTCACACGCTTTAGCATACCCTTCCCCCACTCTTTCCAACGTTTCCTATCTGCTTACTGTTGAAAAATGATTAAAAAAAAGGCTACTAGCGCAGTGAAAAAGCATAAAAAAAAGAGTTTAAGACTTATAAACCTTTACTGTAGTTCTAAAAATATAACAAAACATTTTAATGCTTTCTTGGCATCAAGAGCACATACAATAGAGATTTTGAATATATAGACTGGCCACAATTTGACTAAATTATACAGTCAATATGAATGCCTTGAAACAGAGTTTTTGAGATCCATCCATCCATCCATCCATCCATCCATCCATCCATCCTAAATGGTCTTTGTTGGGGTAGTGGGCGTTTGGTTGTATATGAGGTGGCAGAGAGAGGAGCTCACCCACGATGGCATTCATCCAGGAACTGCCACTGGTTGCATGACAGACCATTAGTTTTTTTGACTTTGTGTTTAATCATCCATCATGATTTTCTTGCTGAAAATGGAATTAGCTACATTTGAGTCTTTTTCCCTAAGTAACAACTTCCACACTAGAGACTTTTGACGCCAGCGCAGCCTGATTGCACTTGGTGTATTCCATGATAAAAAAAGATTTGATTTTTACATATCCGACCGGCTGGTCACTGTTCATGGTTGGTCAAGCTGAAAATTGTCAAATGTCTTGATGCATCGCTAACCTTTTGCTGCAGTAGCATAAGTTCACACAGAAAATCTGAAAAGGATCCAGCCTTAAGTTTAAGTACATTTATTCAGTGGAGAAAAACCCATTATAAAAAATAAATGTTTAACAAAACCCCAGATTCCTCTGTTATTGCACCCCTAACAATTCATATAAAAAATTTTTAAATATTTCTCCAACCCTTCCCAACATAAGTAAAACAAGAGAACACACCGTTTGAAGTTAGCAAGATGTGTGTTGCTCCTTATGACTCAAAAAGAGCCATAAGAAAATAGCTGCTTGGCTAAACTTGCCCAGATTTAAAGTCAGAGCTACAATTTAAAAATTTAAGACAACTGAAACTGACAAACAAGGCTGGACAGGAACCTAAGAATATCTTGCCACCAAAGACAGTGAGGATGATAATACAGGAGGGTTGCCATGTCCCCATGATGGTATAGGGCTTTTGAACAGATCTTTACAAGGTGTGCCAATAATTGTGGAGATGCTGTATTTTAAAAGGTATTTTGCTTCTAAGACAGTGGTTATATAAAATGTAATTTTCATTTATATAAATATATTTGCATAAAATTAATCCTCCTTTGAACATATTAATAATCCTGTTTGATATAAACTTGGAAGACCAGAGTCATAATTTTTCATGTTTAGGTTAAATGGTAATGATAAATTGAACTTACATATTTTATTTGCTCGTTTTCCTCCAGTTTTGGCTAATCTCTTGGTTATCCTCTTTTTCATTGCTACCACTTGCTGCATAACTGCAGATCATGTTTGAGATCTCTCTCAGCCACATTGAGAGAGGCAGGGCATGTACAGCTAATCAGCTTGAATAAGTAAAGGAAACAGTTTGACAGGCCAGGTAATGAGAAGTAATGAATCACTAATCACAGTCTCTCACAACCCTTGGAGCACAGATGAAAAATTAAAGGTAATTAGCTTGCACAGTTGTGAAAACAATATTTAAGACTGTTGGCATTGCATGGCACAGACTTAACAGATTTTCTCTGCTGATAACATACATCAGCACCACGCTGAAGTCCTAATATCAAGCTGTTATTGGAAAAGCTTTCTCAATGTAGTTTTAGTGACTGATCTGATTGGGGTGTACAAGCCTAGCTTTTTTCTCTCTGAGGCAATCTTGCAAAAATGCAAACATGATCAATGTTTCAGTTAGTTTTTCCTCTAGTTTTTCCGCACTGATGTTAAAAGAGAACATGGCAACACCTTACTTGGAGATTTTTTTTTGTTACAATTAACACAGCAGGACAACAACATGGGTAATTCAGAGACATCTGGTCAGAGCTGGGATGTTTCTGCAGCTTTTCATTGTTCCGGTGCTTGATGGCACAGTGAGGGATGCTTTGACTGAGCCCATGTTTGACAAGTCTGTGTGAGACTCAAAGTACAGGATCCAGACATGGACTGTCAGTCAAAGCCGCCACATCTCCCAGCTGAGACGTGCCAGTTTAGTCACAGTTACAAAGGAACTAATATGCGTTAAGTGGAGCAAGGCACACATATGGGCCCGGTAGAGCCCCGTGTCCCGAGGCAGGGATTGAATGAATGCCAGGGAACATAAGCCCAAGATATAAAAAGAATTACAAGGGGACAAATAAAACACGGGGCTTATTTCAGTGTAAGAAATGGAGGCCTTGTAATTTTGCATGTGTGCGGCTCGCCTCTTCCTTTTCAGTATCCGGGGCCTGTGGGCTGCAGCCCTGCAGTCCTGCACCTGTCTACTGCGCATCCAGGAGCTGTAGATGTAGAATTTAGGAAAGGTATCATCACACGAAGGAGGAGGAATAACAAAGGTGCGCCGCATTTGTTACATCAATACAAGCTTTACATGTAAAGTGTGTTGAAAAAGTCTTCATACCTCATACCTTCATACCTTACCTTTTTCACAAGTCACTTTACAACCACAAACTTCAATTTCTTTTACTGGGAATTCTATGTGATAGATCAACACAAAGTACATACTAGGTAAATTGCAACCAACACAACTGGTTGATATGAGTATCAGAGTAAAGGGGCTGAATACATAATGATGTTTTTAAAGTAATAAAATGTGTAAAAGTTCAAGGATTTTTCCAAAGGGCTGACAATTTTTTTTTGTATGTGAACACTTCTCTGGAATGATTCACTAAAATATGGTGTCATGAAACTTTCCCAGGGTTCTGGCAGAAACATTTGAAAATATTTTTTTTGTGACCCCTCCTTCATCTCCAACAGTTCTTTCCACTACTCAATATGACGGCAATCCATCATTTACGGCCGACCCAACCCCCTTTGATCAGGCACAGAAGATAAGGATTCACAGCATGTCGCTACTTATGAGGAAACTGGGCATGCATTAGGAGTTTCCATTTGAGACAAATTTAGACATTTGAGAGAAATGCTCTGTGTCATTCTTTTCACATCTCCCACACAGTTTAGGATGTGCTGTCAACAAGGTACTGTTTCTCCAGCGTCTTTCCAGTCAACTTCAGGAAAAAAGGGAATGGCAAAATATCTTCAAACACTCAATGGTGTGATGGCCGGAGAAGAACTGTGACGAGAGGACAATAGAAAAAAAAAAAATCTTTTAATCTCTGCCACGTGGGTTTCCTTTACTCCAGGACAGCAAGATTTGAGCTGATGGGCCTCATTCTATCTGCTCCCAAAACCCCTGGTACAGGACTAACTTTCAATGTCACTGGGTTTCTCTGTGTGTTCAAGAAATAAAGGATGCGGTGGTGTGTCTGTGTGTGGGCGGGGGGTTGAGATTACCGTGAATGTCATCCTGCCTCCTCTCTCAATCATCCACTTTCAATCCATCGCCATCTCAGCGTTTGCGAGACAGCTTGGCGATGATGCCAGTAAAATGGGATCAATAGCATAGGAAAAAACGGACCAGACAATCTCTTACCCCCATGAACTTCTGTACCCGTGATTGATTTGTCCCCTACCACAGCAGAGGAGACATTAGAGACTAAAAAAACACGTGTGACCACACAAGTGTGATCTTGTGCTTGTGCACCTGTGTATGCGTGTTGAAACATGTTTTTGTAAAAGTGTGGTGTCTGCTTTTATGTGTGTGTGTGTGTGTGTGTGTGTGTGTGTATACCCGGTGATTGATGATCTGAAGCACACACACATCATCAGCAAGGCATTTGCGAGGTGTGTGAGTCAGGAGCTGTCATCCCCCTCAGTCTCCCCAAGCAGAGGCCCCGGCTGCTGATTTATAGTAAATCATTAAAATCTGCTTATTATTGCAGCAGCTCATCACCCTCCCCCCTCTCTCAGTGCCCATAACCAGCCCCCCTCCCCGCCTCAAAAACTTGCCACGCCACCGCAGAGACACGCTGAGATAGAGACTATACACGCAAAGTGATGGTCAGCAGGTTCTGGCACATTAAATCCATTTCTGTCGCATGTTTGAAAATAAATATCCCAGATGTCTTGTTTCATAAACATCGGCTGAAGAAACCAATAAAAGAATCTGGCTGTGTTCCTGTACAACAGCTGGAACCAAGTGGATGGATCTGTCTGTCCACTAAATAAAAAAGGAAAAAAGCAAGACAGAGATGAAGGAACTGTGTTATGGGTGCTCATGCTCACATGCGCATAAACACAGGCATGCACACATCCATGCACACCTCTGCTGTCCTATGTCTAAAAAAGTGAAAATATGATGTGACTTGAACAGTGACAGGTGTGTTTGTCAAGGATGTGGCTGTCACTTCAAATCAATGGACAGGAGCATCATCCTAGGGAGACTTTCCACTTCCAAAGGTTTGAACAGCTACTGTGCGCTTCATTGCAAGTAGGAGAATACCAAGTTGTCAAAGTGGCATTCAGGGAGCCCCGCTAAGGTGCCTTCAGACAGAAAAAGATTCGGAATTTTAGCCAGTATTTGATCAGGAAAATGGATCCAGTGGAAATTACATACAGACTCACGTTGTGTAAAAGAAAATCATTACCAGCATGTCTGAGGATCGTTAGGATGGACAAATTCAAGATTCGCTGTTTTTAGAGACGAACTGTTCAAGCAAGTTGTGTCGGGGACCAAATAAAATGATGATAATCACTCTGCTGAAAGACTGGAGTGAGAAGCACAGCTTGTCTACTGTCGCTCTGCGGTGCGTGGTTTGTCAAATGTGTTTCAATTACATTCTTTAACTTGAGGCAGTATCACATCCCCATGAAATGATTTTAATGAAGCTTTGTGCAACTGTTTGTTAAGCAAGACAGGTCAGTTGAGTAAAAGGAGAAAGGGAGGTAGGATACTAAAATTAATTTTAAGTTCAGTTCCTCACGAACAGACAAGGAGCTAAAATCTAATCCATTCTTGTTACTGGTACAGCAATTTAAAAGCATACAAACCTAGTTGTTTAATTTTGACATGTCTCAATCACAAAATTCAATGTTTTACTGAGATTGTCTCTTATAAACCAACACAGACATGCACATACTTGTTTTAGTCATTTTTTACATAAAAAATATTCAAGACTTGGGTGTGAATTTATGTGTGCATAGTAACTATGGAGGAGGTGCAGAGATAAACTGTAGACAACTCTTTAAGCAAGTTGGGTCTTTATGGAAGAGTGACAAGAAGAAAGATTTTTTTTAAAGATAACATCAATAAGATAATATCAAATATAAGATTAAAAATAAGATCAAAGATAAGATCAAAACTGAACTTTTTGGTCTTGATAGTGAAAAACTAACACTAAACATGATCCTGAACACACCTTCGCCAAGAAGAAAAATGATGGTGGCAGCAAAATGTTGTGGGAATATTTTTCTTTAGCAGGGACAGGGATGCTGGTCAGAGTTGAAGGGAAGACAGATGATACTAAATTAGTGGAAAAAAATGGAAAAAAAACCCCTTGAGGAGGCAGAGCACTTGAGACTGGGATAGAGGTTCACCTTCTGTGAGAACTTCGACTCCAAACGTACAGCCAGAGCTACAATTGAATGGTTTAGATCAAAGCATTTTTATGTGAGAAATGCCCATTCAAGACCCAAACCTAAATCCTACTGAGAATCTGTGGCAAGACTGGAAATGTACCATTTACATCTGATATGAGCTTGAGCTATATTGCAAAGAAGAATGGCAAACATTTCAGTCTCAAATGTGCAAAGCTGGTACCCCAGAAGCTGCAATTGCAGTGAAAGGTAGTTGCGCAAAGTATTGATTCACGAGCTGAATACAAATGAACTTCTCACTTTTCCAATTTTTGTTTGTAAAGTGTTAATTTGTGTTGTTCCATTACATAAACTCCAAAATATGTTCATTCAAGCTTTTGATTGTGATTTACCAAAAAGTGTTGGGTATTTTTGCAAGGCACTTTTTAGATGCTCACTCCCTTTCAAAGAATCTTAAGTTCGAGATCCATCTGTATGGAGACAGTTGTTCCATTAACAGAAGTTTTCCTTCTTTCACATTTTATAAATTATTCATTCTGTTAAAGTAATTGAACTCTTTACTGCCCCAACCTTCAATTATGTCCCTACAAAGACTTGATATGGAGTTTTGACGAAAATTCAGAATGAAAGACTCACCTTCACCACCTGCTCCTTCCAATAAGTCTTCCGTGTGTCTCCCAGCCATCCAATCAGCATCCTGTCCACATGACTCTTCATCCTATCGCCTTCCGGCTTCCTCGCTCCCCGGCCGTCAATCCACCACCAGTGCCGGATCGGGGGGAGGACATCTCTAAATCTAGACCTTATAAATGTACATCTTAGCTCATGACATTCTCAGCATTCATGTCTTCCTCCCAGGTCCGAGCGCCAAAGAAATAACCATGTAATCAAGCATCATTAAAACCTTTCTAATTGCCATCCCTTTTCCTTGTGAGTCTTTTCAGATTGAAATAGTAGTTCAAATCATTCACCTTCAGTGTTACAATTCAAACTTCAAATGGTAATAGACTTCCAATAATTTCCTGTTATATCAGGATCAGTAAATCAATGGTGGACTGTTTATCACATTATATCTGCATTATGATGATGCACTGGTTTAATTACAGAAAGGTGGATGTTTCATTCATCTTCTTTGGGGTCGACATCTTGATTAAAATGTTTAAAGGATAATCTATGTTGCTCCTATTTTTGTCCTTGTGTTTGTCTTTTTCAACTTTCATCCACTGTCCTGATTTATTCTCCCCTTGTCTATAAATAAGTTGACGGTTTTCCTTTGATGGATTGGTCTGTTAACATTGTGCCAACTGCAGGTAAACAATTACTATTCATGTTTTGTTGTCATGCTATCTATTGCAGGATACTGCCACTTAACAGCGAACAAAAGGTTAGGTCTTAGGCTATTGTTCTGCATTTGGTCAAATGTCACTCATTTTATGATCCATGGCAAAAACAGAAAATGTGACGTGTCATGGAAGGGGTGGAGTGGTCTTTTAAAGCCCATCTGATGTGAGACATTTCCTTGTAATTTATGTTTTTTCTATCAGTTTGGTCAGAGTGTATGAGTGTGACTTTTCGTTGGGAGGGAAAATGTTCATTTAGGACCACATGCATTCCCTTTCCATATGTCACTCATTGTTTGCTCAGAGTCCAGAGTCACTTCAGCCCTCGAACCCTGTGGGCTGGATCAGTCTACGGTCATTACGTTGATATGAACATTGAGTCACTGGGAAAAGAAGGGAAGAGGGGATTAAATCCTGTGATTTTGTGTGTATGTGTGCATGTGATAAGATGTTGTAGGCCTACATCTGTCAGAGTGTGATTACTGTGTTAGGAGTTTATAAAACAACCTCTGTATTGACATTATTCATGTCCCTCAGGCCACAGAGTAAAAGGCCCTTTTCAGAGTACACTGTGCAAAGAGGATTAGGCAGAATACCATGAGATGCGCTGCACAGTGATATCATGTCATACAAAAACAGCATTCAAGGACCAAAACAAATACAAATCAGAGGAAAAGATTATTTGTTTGCTGAATCAGATTCAGCTGCAGCTAGCTATTATTTTCTTTTGTTATACATGCAAAAATCTGAGGAAAATATTTAATGCCAGTCAAACAGAACTGAATCAGAGAACATCAAGGCTAAAACATAGGGAACTCAAGTCTTAACTGCCCTGTTAACGCCTCATAAATTGTGACATTTATTCTGTAGAATTTCATTGAAATACAAACAAATGTAAGAGGAAAACATCTAAAAAGAAGGCTTCAGTGACCTGGTTCCTCACTACTAAAGGAGAAATTGGTTGTAGAACCCCTTGATTAAATTTCAGCACTCAGTCCTCTTTGGTAGATGTCCATCATTATCTCACATCTTGAATTTACAGTATTTCTATTCTACCTTGCAAGAGTTCTCAAACTGTATCAGACAATATAGAGAATATCTGTTCTCCACATTTCTCTTCAGGTGACCCCACAGACTTTGGTTCTAGATTCCAGCTAGGTCATTCCAAAGCTTTACTATTCCCTAAAGCCATTCCTTTGTTGATTTGGATGCATGCTTGAACTCCATCTGATGCAGCATTAAATTCATTTTTATCTTCAGCTTCTCTAGCAGATATCTAGAAAATATAAGGATTTGGGTCAAAAAATAACCAATAGTACAATATCTGGAACTGTTCATGTTTTCATCTGCCTCAACAGAAATCCCAATTTCATCTGAAAAGCATACTTCCAAAACATAGCACTACCACCACTATGTTACACTTTAGGTTTGTCTCGTGTGTCTGCTATTCATAGACTTTAAAACACTTGTGTTAGTTTATAAATCACTGGACGTCTTAGCACCAAAATACATAAACGATTTGTTGTTGTTAAATCTACTTCCAGACCTTTCAGGTTTTCAAATTCAGACAAAAGGACACAATTCTACCAAATCAACTACAAAAGCTTCAAATAAATAATGCATCAGCTGAGCTCCTCCTCCTGATGCCTCAAAATGTTATCTACAGCTCTCTTTAAGAACCTTTTGCCTGTCATGTGTTTGATTTGATTCAAATAATATGCTCATCCCTTTTGCCATGTGTTTTAAAAACAACAGTTATCAAACCACTCTTGAAAAAGAATAATTTGGACAAGTTGCTGTTGCAAAATTACAGGCCCATGTCAAATCTCCTGCTTATCAGTAAGGTTAATGAAAAAGCTGTGTGTTTCAAAATAACTTCCTTTTATTCATCTTAACAATGACCAGCCACTTTGACATCTTCCAGTCTGGTTTCCATGCTCACCGCAGTACAGAGTGACATCCGGATTAATGCAGACCGTGGAAAAAACACAGTGCTGGTATTGTTGGACCCCAGCACAGCATTCAATTCTGTTGATGATGGTATATTACTGGAGCGACTAGAGAACCAGCTGGTTTTAGTCTTACTTGAAAGACACAAACTGTTGTGTCAATAGGTAACTTTACATCACAGTCGACAAAATTCACATGCCGGGTTTCCCAAGGTTCCCTCCTGAGGCTCTTCCTATTTAATATTTACATGTTCACCCTAGCTCAGATTATAACATCTAAAATAATAGACTTTAAAATACTTCTCTTAGTTTTTTAAAATCACTGAATGGCTTAGCACCAAACAACATTAAAGAGTTTTTGTCATTGTATTAACCTTTAAGACCATTCAGGTCTTCTGGTTCAAGTCTGCTCTGCATACCCAGAACCAGAACCAAACATGGAGAAGCAGCATTCAGTTCTTATGATCCACTAATCTGGAACAAAAGTCCAGAAAACTGCAAAAATGGTGAATCCCTGAGTTATCTTACATTAATGTTAAAAACCCATGTGTTTACAGTTGCCTTTGACTGTTCTTTCTAAACTATTAACTGAAACATCATTAATTTCAGTCAGTAGTCCAAATGTTCTTTAACTTAATTTATTTTGCCACTACAATGTACTTTTTTCCATTTGTTTTCTTTTCTTATGTTTTCATGATGTAAAGCACTTAAAATTGCCTTGTTACTGAAATGTGCTATACAACAAAATTGCCCTGCCTTGTCTACTGGTTGGAGTCTGCTGTGCATTTCCAGAATCAGAACCAAGCATGGAGAAGTAACATACAGTTTTTAAGCTCAACTAATCTGGAACAAATTTCCAGAAAACTGCAAAAATGCTGAAACCCTGTTCTCAAGGTTAAAAACCTATTTATTTAGAGGCACCTTTGATTGTTCTATTTAAACTACTAACTGAAAAATTTTTGACTTCAGTTGGTAGTCCAACTTTTAAAATTTCTTTTATTATCCCACAACAATGTACTTTTTTCTATTTGTTTTCTTTTATGTCTTCATCATTTAAAGCACTTCGAATTGTCTTATTGCGGAAATGTGCTATACTAATAAAATTACCTTGCCGTTTGGTGATATTCAGTGTTGTTTTGTGTCAAACTTACATTTTAGGATTATGACCCAAAGACAACGCTCATATACGAGGTTTTGGGAGGTGCTAGTCTGGCCTGGATATTTGAATTAGGAGAAAAGTCATCTGGTGCCTGTCTGGAATTCTTGCATCTTCTCAGTGTAATTGTCAGCCTATTTTTAACAATGTGGATTTTTTTTCACTTTTGTCCTGACTGATATCTTTGCACAGTGATATTCATTTGATCATTTGTAACTTTTCTGCAAGCTATGGCTTTGGATAAAGGATGCAAATGAGCAAATGGTAAAGATAAAATCCTACTAGGACAGTCAAACTGTAGTTCTGGCTATTTAGAGAGATCATCAGATGGACAAATGAAACCCACCTTTCCATTTTTCCTTGAACAATAGCGCAACAAAATGTTAAATGGACTGTAGCGATCCAAAGAGGAAAGTGGAAACCAGACCAGTACTCTAGGATTTGTGGCTATCTTTTGTTCAGGTTTAATTAATTCACATCTTGCTTATGCCAAGGTGTTTAGACTTATGATGTTTTTAATGTTACAGTGAAATTATTCAGAAAGAAAAAATTATATATCTAAAACAAAGAATATCAAGAGAATGACAAACTGCTATTTTGGCTATACATTTCCAAACAGACTCAATGTTAAACCCACTTTAGGGTCATTGACTGGGCAAACCCTAGTTTCACTGTACTACTAAATCACTATTAAATCACATTCAGAGGGAAAGAGTCTTGATTCTTCCAAACAACACAACTCGTTGTATGCCTCAATGAACATGACTTCTGATTATCGTGCTTCAAGATTTTATGAATGAAGTGCTGAGGTCAGGGCAGGTAAAATCAGGAAGATTTTCCAGGAAGCTCTAAGGTATTTGGTGGAATCTCTTTAAAAAACTCTTAGAGTATATTGTGTGGGACTTTTACACCAAAAACCATCAATACCTGATATTGTGACCTAAATGTTAAGTGCATTTAGAAAGTGTCTGGTAGTGCCATACTAAGCTTCATTGGAGATAAATAACACAACAAAGTATGTCTAATAAGCATACTTCTGACTTGTACAGCCACCTTTTGTCTATCTGACGCTAACTGTAATTCTGACTGCTATGGTCACTTTTCATCCAGCTAATACCAACCCTACTTACAACTGGTTCTGCCACCTGTGATCCAGCTAATGCTATACTTGAGACTACTGGTGTCTCTTTCTTTCCAGCTAAAGCTTATGCTATGTGTATTGCCACCATCTTCCATCCAGCTAATGATAACACTGCTTATGGCAGTACTGCTACCCTTATTTCAACCAAAGTCAATGCTACTTCGGACTTGAACTACCACTTTCCGTCCAGACTTTAAACACCATACTTAAGACTGCTTTTATTTCCCTTTTGCCCACATTGGGCTTGTCTTCCAGTCCTGTTGAGGAGGCTATAGGCATGTTGAATTCCACATGCACCTGCATTTTAGACGTACTTGCTCCTCTGAAAATCCAAAAGACTAAGTCTGCATCTGAGCCATGGTTAAATGACTCAATTCGTGCGCTTAGGTGAGACTGCAGACGGGCAAAGAGGAGGTGGAAAAAGGACAAACTTCATGTTTCTCTGGACATTTTAAGAAACTGTGTGGCTAATTATCAGAGAACAGTAAAGTGTGCAAAAGCTAAGTATATGACAAACTTGATATCTAGTAATAGTAACAGACCCCAAGACCTGTTTTAAATAGACTTGTGAATCCGGTTGAATCAAGAAATGCTGTATTTTCTCAAACTTTGTGTGACAGCTTCCTTAAAATTTTTGTTAAGATCGCTGCTAATAGGGACTCAACCAATTCTTGTTTAATAGTCGATTCCTCTATGAACTCAGCTTATTCTGTTTCTTTTGAGACTTTTGAAACTGTATCTCTCAATGATCTGTCTGATGTTGTGTATATGTTAAGATCCTCTAGTTGTTCACTTGACTGTTTTCCACTGAAATTGCTCAAATATATTTTGGTGTGATTAGGCCTCGTTTACTAGGTATTATCAATTCTTCGTTGTCCTCAGGCTGTGCACCAAGCTTTTTTAAACATGCTGCTGTTCAGCCGTTGCTTAAAAAGTCAAACCTGAATTCTGAAGTAATTATAGGCCAATTTCAAAATTGCCTTTTCTGTCAAAAATATTGGAAAAGTTAGTTTTTGAGCAAATTCAAATTCATCTGGAAGATAATGGTATTTTAGAGAAATTTTAATCTGGTTTTAAGCTGCGTCACAGCACTGAAACGGTACTTTTAAGAGTTTTTAATAATCTGTTAACTGTAGATTCTGGCTGCTCTGTTGTTTTAATGCTCTTAGATTTAACAGCGGCATTTGACACTGTCAATCATAAAATTCTGCTTTCATGTCTTGAGAACCATGTTGGCATTAAGGTACTGCTTGACATTGGTTTAAATCATATCTGGAAGGTCTGTCTTTTTCTGTGCATCTTGGTCCCTATACCTCTGATGTTGCCTCAGTCAGTTGTGGAGTGCTGCAGGGTTCTATTTTGGGGCCTTTACTGTTTTCTTTGTATATGCTGCCCCTTGGGTCAATTTTTGGGTCATTGTTTTGCAGATGATCTGCAAATTTATCTTACTTTAAATTCAGGCAATGTGCAAACTCTGTTTGAATGTCTTGCGGAACTGAAGGACTGGATGTCACAAAATTGCCTAAAGCTAAATGACTCTAAAACTGAAATTGTGGTATTGGGAAATCCATTTGATGTTACTGCCTTGGGCTCGCTGAGTAGCTACTGTCATCAGTTTGCTAGAAACCTTGGTGTTGCTCTGGACAGCTTTTTTAAATTTGACAAGCAAATAAGCTCAGTTGCTAAATCTAGCTTTTTCCAATTGGGTCTGCTTAGTAAAGTTAAGCCCTATTTGCCTCATGTTGCTCTAAAGCGTGCCATTCATGCCTTTATTATGTGTCGCTTGGATTATTGCAAGTTACTCCTTAAATTGTGGGTTTGATCAGGCCTCAATTCATCGCCTGCAGTTGGTTCAGAACACTGCAGCTTGTTTGCTTACAGGCAAAAAGCGTGAGCACATGACTCCTGTATTGGCTTCTCTGCACTGACTTCCAGTCAGCTACAGGATTTATTTTAAGATCTTGTTGAGCCAGTCCACATTCCAGTTCAATCAATAAGATCAGTAAATCAGGTAACTTTGGTTGTGCCGAGATCACGGCTGAAAACTAGAGGGGACCGAATATTTCCTGTGGCTGCGCCAAGATTCTGGAGCAGTCTTCCAGTCTCTTTATATTTTTAAGTCGTTGTTAAAAACCCACCTGCTTACACTGGCCTTTAACTCAAGCTAAGCAGATTCTTTTATTATCTTTTTATTATATTTAGTATTTCTTAGTATTTAAATAATTTTGTATTATTATTATTTTTGGATGTTGTGTATTTGTTATTTTATATATTTATATTGTTTGTTGTGTAAAGCAACAGAGGCATCTGTATTAAATGTGCTATATAAATAAATTTGGCATTGACATTGACATTGACACTTTCAACATGTGCTGTCCCCTTCTGTCCAACCTTCCAACATGATTGCGTAAACATTTGATACAACATCCCCGGTCTATATAAACTCTTTAAGGCTAAAGTAATAAGACATACAGTATATGATGAAGTACAAATCATCAGCCCTAGACCAAGCCAGTGGTATGATCTCCAAAAGAAAAAAATACTGTTAATTCACCTAAGAGAATGTAAAAGAAACATGTTAAGACTTGACAAAACAATTAAACAGGACTGTGAAAAGATCGATTGTAAATGTAAATCAAACTGTGTTGATCTTGTCTGTAACTGAAGGTAAATCTATGTTAGTGAAAAGGTTGAAGTGAATTGAAAATGTCAAAGTTAGTGGAGATATTACCGGAAGTTTTTGTCTGATGCCTTTGATGAGTAAAACACTGAAACTCATTAAAATGATGGTGTGAAATACAACAAGAGGGAAAAAAAACACTAAAAACTAAATGTTGATTACAAGGAATTCTGCAATAGGATGATTTGTCACCTTGAAAATCCCTAAATGGTGTCAGCTTGTCTCATTAGCATTGACCAGGGCACATCCAAAAACAGAAACCCAAAGTGAGCAGAAAACAAAGTGATAATGATAACAGGTCACAAGAAAGCAAAGGCCCTGATGCGATTAAGCCAAGTGTTTATGTGGAGACACATTAACAGTGACAGCAGCAGGCTGCTGTTTGGACTCAGCTGTGATGGAGGGACAAAGCTGTGGCCCGTGGTTCATTGGCTGGACATTGCTGGGCCATTTCTGTCTGAGGCATCGTGATATCTCGTCACCTGACACTGGACTGCTTAGACATCTGAAACACCTTAGCTGAATATGGGGTAAGAACGCTGTCAAAAACAATGTGTATGTAAAGACGGAAATGTGTGCATATTAGTCAATAGTTGTGCATAAGCAAAATCCAAAAGAGGTATTGTATATTTTCTCTATAAGAATACAAAAATAAAATGTTACAGCTTCAAGAAATTACAAACACAAAGTTCAAGTTTACAGTTGTGGTTTATTATTCATGAATACAATATGCTATAACAGTTTGTGAATACGATTTCTTTTCTATGAGAATACGAATTTACATCAGGGACTTGGTGTCACGTCATCTCAGGCTGGTTAGTGGAGCACAGAGTTAGTCAATTCGCGTTGCGCATGCGCTGTCACACTCCTCACCGGCAGAAAACGTAGTGCCGGAATGGGAGATAATTCAGTCTAAAAGGAATATTAGGAACAGAGGGGAGATAGGGGGGAAAATCAAGAGTATTATAAATAAAGCATTGTTCTTATTTTTATGAAATACAAAACTAAAACATAGAATGTAGTGGGTGAAGTTATACAGTAGGTACAGTAGGTGGCGGTATGGACCTCTGAATTTGTTGCGTACCCCCAGCAGAAGAAGAGGAAGAAGCAGCAGCACTAGCGCCAAGATGACGGACCAAGAGCATATATTAATGACATTAAGACATATATAAAGTTTTTAACATTACCTGGCTTTGTACCGTAGTTTCTTGGTCTGTCAACTTGGCGCTAGTGCTGCTTATTCTTCTTCTTCTGATGGCGGTTCGCAACGTATTCAGAGGTGCATACCGCCACCTACTGTACATCATTGTATAACTCCACCCGCTATATTCTATGTTTTAGTTTTGTATTTCATAAAAATAAGAACAATACTTTACTTTGTTGAATTTGTTGAATTTTGTTGAATTTGTCATAAAAACCTTGAGGGGGGGTTTGGGAAGGAATGATCCAATGCATCTAAGTGTGACAGACGTTTGAGTGGAATTTCCAACATGTGTCTTCTCTGTGGTGATAAACCAGTAATCTGAGTTCACGCTGCATTAGATTGAAGAATATTACCAGATGCTTCCTTAATTTGCCCTGCAGTGAGAAAAATTCTGCATGGTGCACTCATACATTACATGATCAATAATAATGTTATTATTGTGCATGTACCTTGTGGCCAAAAGCCACATATATCTCAGATCTGACAAACAGAAAGCCTTTAGCTACTGTTTCAGATAAAAGGGAAAAACACAATATAGGTGGAAATATTGTTTTTGCGTTTTTCTGTTATATTCACTACATTTAGTTTGTTGGAATGCAATCAATTTGATGTAAAAAAAAAAAACAACTAAGAAGCAAAGGACAATTAACAAAGCTAAAAACAAGAACTATAGTCGTAATTTAAGTAATTACATAATTTCAGTATATCATAGTCTTTGTAATAAAAATATTGTAATAATATTATGTAATATAAAATATTTAACAATATCAGTATTATTGTATATATCATAATTCCGTCTCAGGTGAAACCAAATAATTTAAATACACTATTTAAAAACCTTTTTTCCCTTCACTGTCTTATGTTAAATTAGACTAAACTTGTTTTAGGTCAGTTAGGATTACCAAAGTTATTTCTATTTGCTAAATGCCAGAATAATGATATTGTTATAATTTGTGGTTGAGCAGAAACAAAGCACACCCTGCCCCCTAATGTTTTACTCTCCTTGGCTGAAGTAACTTCAGTGAGATGCTTCTTGTAGCCATCTTCCAGACTCGGACCTCAGTCTGAGAAGAGTTTGCCCCACTCCTCACTTTCAGCTGTTAGAGGTTTGTAAAGGGGTGTAAAGGCCAAAGAGTAAAGTTAGCTCTATTTGTTTTATGGCAGCAATGGTATTAGGTTACATGCTTTTATTTTGGTAACTTCTTTGTGAGCAGAAGCATGGTCACAGAAATCAGCTTTACGGCAAAAACAGATAAAGGACGAAAGTTTGACAGCAAAATGGAGAAAAGACCACGGAAATAGTAAAAAGTACGAAAGCTTTAAGGTTCATATCTGAAATGAAACTATACAAGAGCAACTTAAAATGTTAATGGAAAAGATGTAATTTACTTATGCTAACAGGAAGAAATGTACTAATGTAATGAGATCTACATAATGTTTTATTCTTAACATTTTATTGGAAATATTATTTGTTTTTTGCTTAGCTCTTACGACAAGGGTGGCTTTAATAAATCGTCATTTAACCTTCAGTTGTGGCCTTCTCTATATTGCCTTGATGCTACAGTATGAGAGTTTCAGTAAGAGTTTTTGTTAGCTTCTTTAAGCATCTTGGAGTTTGCTCTTTCGGTGAAATTGCTTAGACAGCCAGATGTGGGAATGTTACCAATTGTCTTGAATGCCCCCTATTTTGTAAAGAGGAATGGCTGATTTCAAATTCCTTTAAGACCTCTATAAATCACTTGACTCAGACTGCTAGTATCTTCTCTCTAAATCCCTCAGATAGCTCTTTGGATCCTACCATGATGTCGTCTCTCACTCCAACAGTTGGGAGCACACTAGAAGAAATGTCTAAAGTGTATACATCTCGTACTCGTACTGGTACTCGAACTCGTACTGGTACTCGTACTCGTACTCGTACTCGTACTCGTACTGTACTGGTACTCGTACTTGTACTCGTCGTCTTCCGCTTTATCCGGGACCGGGTCACGGGGGCAGCAGACTCAGCAGAGACGCCCAGACGTCCCTCTCCCCAGACACCTCCTCCAGTTCCTCCGGGGGGAGCTCAAGGCTTTCCCAGGCCAGCCGAGAGACATAGTCCCTCCAGCGTGTCATGGGCCGTCCCTTGGGCCTCCTCTCGATGGGACGTGCCTGGAACAAATCCTGAGGAAGGCATCCAGGACGCATCCAATATAGATGCCAGAGCCACCTCAACTGGCTCCTCATGATGTCGAGGAGCAGCGGCTCTACTGCGAGCCCCTCCCGGATGGCCAAGCTCCTCACCCTATCTCTAAGGGAGTGCCCGGCCACCCTACGGGGGAAGCTCATTTCAGCCGCTTGTATCCGGGATCTCGATCTCGGTCATGTATCCGGGATCTCGGTCATGACCTAAAGTTCAAGGCCATAGGTGAGGGTAGGAACGTAGACCAACCGGTAAATCGAGAGCTTTGCTTTCCGGCTCAGCTCTCTCTTCACCACAACGGACCGGCACAGTGCCCCCATTACTGCGACAGACGCACAGACCCGTCTGTCGATCTCCCGCTACATTCCTTCCCTCACCCGTGAACAAGACCCCGAGATACTTGAACTCCTCTACTTGAGGCAGGAACTCCCGTCCAACCTGAAGAGGACAAGCCACCCTTTTCCGGTTGAGAACCATGGCCTCGGACTTGGAGGAGTTGGTCTTCATCCCAGCCGCTTCATACTCGGCTGCGAACTGCCTCACCGCATGCTGTAGGTCTTGGCTAGAGGAGGCGAGCAGGACCACGTCACCTGCAAAAAGAAGAGACAAAATCCACTGGTCCCCAAACCAGACCCCCTCCAGGCCTTGGCTGCACCTAGAAATCCTGTCCATAAAAGTTATGAACAGGACTGGTGACAAAGGGAAGCCCTGCCGGAGTCCAACATGCACCGGGAACAGGTCCAACTTAGTGCCGGCAATGCGGACCAAACTCCTGCTCCGCTTGTACAGAGACCGGATGGCACCTAATAAAGGGCCCCCAATTCCATACTCCCAGAGCACCCCCCACAGGGCACCACGAGGGACACAGTCGAATGCCTTCTCCATGTCCACAAAACACATGTGGACCAGTTGGGCAAACTCCAATGAACCCTCGAGTACCCTGTAGAGGGTATAGAGCTGGCCAGTGTTCCACGGCCGGGAAGAAAACCACACTGCTCCACCTGAAGCCGAGGTTCAACAATCGGCCGGACTCTCATCTCCAATACCCTGGCATAGGCCTTACCAGGGACGCTGAGGAGTGTGATCCCCCTGTAGTTGTAACACACCCTCCGGTCACCCTTCTTATTAAGGGGAACCACCACCCCAGTCTGCCAGTCCAGAGGCAATGTTGAAGAGGCGTGTCAATCATGAAAGCCCCACAACATCCGGAGACTTGAGGTAGTCAGGGCGGATCTCATCCACCCCTGAAGCCCTGCCACCGCGGAGCTTTTTAACCACTTCGGTGACTTCAGCCTGGGTGATGAACGAGTCTAACCCCGAGTCCCCAGCCTCTGTTTCCACCAGGGAATGCGTGATGGCAGGATTGAGGAGATCCTCGAAGTACTTCTTCAGCCTTACCACGTCCCTTACTGCCGGTGTCCACCACCGGGTTCGGGGATTGCCGCCGCAACAGGCACCGCAGACCTTACGGCCACAGCTACGGGCAGCAGCATCGACAATAGATGCAGAAAACATGGTCCACTCGGACTCTATGTCTCCAACATCCCCCGGAATCTCGTCAAAGCCCTCCCGGAGGTGGGAGTTGAATACATCCCTGGCCGAGGGCTCTGCCAGACGTTCCCAGCAGACCCTCACTATGCGCTTGGGCCTGCCAAGTCTGTCCGGCTTTTTCCTCTTCAAGCGGATCCAATTCACCACCAGGTGGTGATCAGTGGACAGCTCAGCCCCTCTCTTCACCCGAGTGTCCAAAACATGCGGCTGAAGATCTGACGATACGACAACAAAGTCGATCATTGACCTCCTGCCTAGGGTGTCCTGGTGCCAAGTGCACTGATGGACACCCTTAAGCTTGAACATGGTGTTCATTATGGACGAGGCACAGAAGTCCAATAACGAAACACCACTCGGATTCAGATCGGGGAGGCCATTTCTCCCAATCACGCCTCTCCAGGTTTCACTGTCGTTTCCCACGTGGGCGTTGAAGTCCCCCAGCAGAACAATAGAGTCCCCAGGAGGGGCACTATCTAGGACCCCCGACAGGGACGCCAAGAAGGCCGGGTACTCCGCACTACCGCCTGGCCTGTAGGCCGAAACGACAGTCAGAGACCTGTCCTTAACCCGAAGGCGCAGGGATGCGACCCTCTCATCCACTGGGGTAAACCCCAACACGAGACGGCTGAGCTGGGGGGCAACAAGCAAACCCACCCCAGCCCGCCGCCTCTCCCCGTGGGCCACTCCAGAATAGAAGAGAGTCCAGCCCTCCTCGAGGAGATGGGTTCCAGAGCCCACGCTGTGCGTGGAGGTGAGCCCGACTATTTCTAATCGATATCTCTCGACCTCCCGCACAAGCTCAGGCTCCTTCCCCCCCAGTGAGGTGACACTCCACGTCCCTAGAGCCAGCCTAAGCATCCGGGGATCGGGCCGCCGAGGTCTCGGCCTTTGTCCACCGCCCAATCCTCTTTGCAAAGGTCCCTCACGGTTCCCCCTGCAGGTGGTGGGCCCACTGGGGGATGGCCTCGCGTCTCTCCTTCGGGCTTGGCCCGGCCGGGTCCTGCGAAGAGCAACCCAGCCACCAGGCGCTCTCCGACGGGTCCCGATCCCGGCTCCGCAACGTCACGTGCCTCGTTTGTGTAGTCCTCATGAAGGTGTCTTGAGGGTGTATACATAAAAATGCTGAAAAATAATCTTCTGATCATGTGCATCAATTGTGATATGCCTTTGTGTCATTTTAGCCTTTAAGTGGAATCAAATTAGCTGTCCCATTTTTTTCCTCACAAGAAACTGCATTTTACATTACATAATACAGAAATTTATTTTCTTTGGTGTTTATCTTTTTATTTATATTACTTGAATTTTTCACTTTTGTTAAAATTGATATTAAAAGTCTATATAGCCAACAATTTAAAAACAAAACACCCAGGCTCTGGTAGTACCCCAAGTTCTCTTACATGTACTGTAATGCTGAGATAAATTACAGAGATATTACAAAATAACGATGAGATAAAATTACAGTTTCTTGTCCTAAATGAAAAAGTAAGCACAAAAATAACAACAAGAAAATGAACATACTTTAAGAAGATATTTCAGCATATAAACAAATATTACTGAAAACTTGAAGTTAAATACTTTTTGCTACAATGGTGATATTATTTTAAGTGATTTTATTTCTAATCTGCAGAGTATTCCCTCATTAAAGCACATTTTTTGCGCACTGAGAGACAATTTAATTGAAAATGATCCTGATCACTTGTACAATGTTAAGACAAAACATAAAAGGTCAGAAAAAGGGTTTTGGAGACAGCTGGTCACGTCCCTAATATTGATTAACTGCAGGGGACCACTGGGAGAAACTGCAAATGACTAAAGTGGGCTGTAAGGCTCTTTAAGTGGTGTGTTTGCTTTAAACATCAACCTGTAACTGCCAGCATCATGTCTGTCGTTTGGTGCTTCCAGGTATTGTACATCTGTTTCCTTTCATAATGAATCATAAATCACAGGATCTATTGTTCTGTTTTATGAGACCATGAGTTATCTTCATGTTTTTGTACGCCATGGCGCAGCATGACCACTGTGCTATGTTTCAACATGCGTCTATAAACACAATGCAATGTCCAGAAAGTCTCAGGAGGAATCAGTTTCGTGTCTCCTCCTCTTCTTCCTCCTCCGACCCTCAGGAATGAGACATTTCTTGTGAGAACAAACCTTTAATTGTCTGGCCTGTCGACAGTTAAGGGAAGTGATGCGTTATATTATATCATCGCTCTCCTCAGCGTCCCCTGAATGACCCCAGAATCAAGGATTCAGCTAAATACACCTATTGTTGCTCACATTTTAATCTTAACCTTTCATTCATCCGATGAAATATGTTTCACTTTTCAATCACTGCCAGTGTGGAACGTCACTGATCTGGACTTAGGCCTGCCCTAGTAGTTGTCCATTGTCAAAGATCATGGTTGATGAGGTTCATCCACCCTGCTGTTTAAGCTGTACACTGGTACTGCTCTGTCTCTTTTGTTTTTACCTCTTTTCGTCAGCACTGGAGGGCATGGCTGAAGGGAGAGTGCAGCAGTGACAGCAGTGACTAAATTACCCTTCACCCCATCAGGGTGCAAGTTTAGGTCACTTGGTATCGACAAGCGTTTGCTGAAATCTTAAAGGGATGGAGAAAAGAGGCAACATCTTGTTGTCTTTTTTGCTATGATGTTTTTGATCTGAATGTTTTACATGCATATGCGGTCTGAATGTTTCTGTATTTTGTCATGTCACAAGCTCAACACATTGTCTTTTATTGAGATTTTATGTGAAATACCAACACAAAGTAGCGATGTTTTTTAATCTCAGTATAAATATAGATGTTCTGTTTTCACAGGTTTGCTAGAGAACAATAGTAAACAAACAGCATCATGAAGAGGTAGGTTGTGAAGAGATTTAAATAAGGGTTGGGTTTTAAAACAATATTCCAAACTTTAAACATCTCATGGAGCACCATTCAGCCCATCATCCAAAAGAGAACGAGTATGGCACAACTGCAAACCCACCAAGACATCGCTATCCACCTAAGCTGACTGGCCAGAAAAGGGGAGCATTAAGGAGAGAAGACGCCAAGAAGCCAATGTCAACTAAAGGTGTTGCAAAGATCCAGAGCTCAGGTAGAAAAATCTGTGAAGGGGAGAACTATTAGTTGTGCACTACACAAATCTGTCCTCCATTAGAGTGGTGTGAAGAAAGCCATTGCTGAAAGGAAAAATGGCAATCCTGTATAAAAACCTGTGCAAAAGACTTCAGACTGGAGCAGAGGTTCACCTTCCATCAGAAATGTTATTCTACATATGTACTCAGATCTAAAGCAGAACTGTTTAGATCAAAGCATATTCACGTTAGGATGGCCCAGTCAGAGTTCAGAAGATAATGAAACGGAGACATGAAAATTTATGTTCATAGAGCGTGATATTGAGCTACAGTCTTGTGTCAGTGGGGCCGATTACAAACACATGCCACACATATCAGATTCTTATTTAAAAAGAAGTTTGAAAACCATGTATTATTTTCCTTCCATTTTTTCAATTATGTACTACTTTGTGTTGATCTGTCACATAAAATTCAAATAAAGTTTGTAGTTCTGTTGTGACAAAATGTTAATGGAAACTTACAAAACTAAAAATGTAAAAAAAAAAAGAAATAAGCATACAAAAGTCTACAATCCATTGTCTGTAAAGTCCTTGTAACTAATGTTGTTGGTAATTCTCTTTTTGTTCCTGTTCTCTTAAACAACCTGTGCTTCTATTGCTTAAATAATTAGGCAAAGAAAATAAAAGTTCACTGTTCTGTATGTCTAAAAGCTCCAGGGAGGGAAAGCGTGCATTCTTAGACAAGTGACTGTTTGGTGGACCTTATTGATTCAGAGGCAGAGGCAAAGATCAATGAAAAGAAACAGACTGAGACAAAGAGTGGCATTTAAGGGTGGAAAGAGCTGACATTTTCTCCATCACTGTCACAGCAGCAGCCATAAAGCAGCTGCGAGTATTAAAACATTTCTCATCTGCGCGGGAGTATTGGCAGCAGAAATTGTTTTCTCCGCGGTGTGATACTCGGGCTGAACTCCCAGTAGAGTCCCTGGGGACTGCAGATTGGTGCCTGTGACATATCGGCACCAGCATTTACACACACCTGCGACTCATTCCCAAACAGCCTAGGAGCAGGGCTGCGGAGGGCAGATAGCAGACGAGGAGGCCGTCGGTTGGACTGCCGTCAAGGTGGGTCGGTGTGGTGGAATTCATCACAGATAAAACTCTAATGTTTGCAGGCCACAAAGAGTGCTTCTATTAGTCAGCAGTGCCCTCTATGCTGCCTGCTGGGTTGTGCATACTTAATGAGTCTGAGTGCATATGTGTGACTGATGTGTCTTATCTGTGTCCATGCATGCTTATGTTTATCCAGCAACATTAGTGTTGTGCACAGGCATGAGTATAAAATATCACGCATGTTTGTGCACTAACCAGATTGTGTGTCTTGTCCTTCGAGTACACTCCCAGAGTCTTGAACTCTGTGTGACACGGGTACAGCAGGGTCATATGTCTATTTGTAGGATAAATGATATTATGCTACACTAAGGGAATTACACAGAGGATGTCCCTTGGAGTCATAAGGCATGGCAATCAGTCATAGTTACTTTGTGTGTCTCTTAAGCCCTTCTATCTGTACACATCCGCTAGTCTGGAACGGGTGTTAAATGGATCCTAGACCACATCCCCTCATTATGAGCTTATAATTTCAGCCTTATGACTGAGGGAGAGGGAGAGACAGAGCAACACAAAGGAAAATTAAGAGGAAGGAATCAATGACAGAACACATTTATTGTATTTCTTATCCTTGCCAAATCTTACAACTCTCTCTTCCATCTTTGATCTATCCTTGTACCCCTCTTGTGCATTTTCTTCCTAAAACCTGCCCCGTCTCCCTGCTTTTCGGCTTTTTTTCATCCTCCTTCCTCCTTCGTTGTGTCCCTCCTCCCGCTTCCCTCACTCTCCCTTGGTGGCATTCGAGAGCAGTAAAGCAGGAAGCGGGAGAGCAAACAGCAGGTGAACCCACTCTAATACTCAGCTGTGCCATCTGCTGCGGTCACATGACTGAGCTGCAAAACCCCCCTCTAACACCATGATTCCCCATCATACCTGACATATCCATCAATCATGACCAAAGAGCATTGGAGAATGGAGAAAAGTAAGAATGAATGGAAATCAACAGCAAAACACTTTAGAACCCAGACACTTGTCATTTTGATTTGTACCGTTATTGTTTTATCTTCTCAGTTTTATAAAAAAAATGTTTTTACAAACTTCATTGAAATCAAAACAATTATTTCAAAAATAAACAAATACATCAACATTTTATCTGTACAGCCTGATACAGTGTAAAGTGGGCACACTCCTGTTAAAATACGATAAAATAATTCCAGAAGTTTTTCCACATATAACATGACATTGATTGTATACAAGTCAACTGAAAAGGGTGGCACTGCTTTTAACACTGTTGCCTTGTAGCAAGAAGAACCTGGGTTTGAATGCATTGATTACACCATTTTCTCCCCATTGCATGTGTGGTTTCTCACCAGGTACTCTGGCTTCCTCTCAGTCACAAAAGCATGACTACATTGCCCTACGGTGTGAGAGTGTCTATGCTTATTTGTTTGCTCTGTGTTTCTCTGAGCTGGACTGGCGACCTGTCCAAGGTGTACCCTGCCTCTCTTTCAATGATGTGTTTTAGAGGTATAATGGGATCTTGCAATATTAAAATGGGGTTGTACATTAATATAAAAATATTAAATTATTAAGTATTTGTTAAAGCTATGACTATGAACCTGTGATGTTAAGGTGAGTGCTTTAAACTTGATCCCCTGTATCAACATTATAGACTTTTATTTTGAAGTATGAAAGGAAGTAGTTTTTGAGTTGACACCCTGGTAGAAAATCACTGAACTTCCACCACTTTTAACTCATTTGTATAGTCCTTTGTAGAAAAAACATATGGTGACAGACAAGACACAAATAATGTATAAGAACTGTGAAAATACCATGACGGGCTGTTAGGTGCTAACAACGTTAACATTACAACATGCTTAAACTGAATGCAATCGGACTTTCACTCAGTTTTTCTGAAAACATTTCCTATCCTACCCAGGAGTCTTTGTCAATTTTAGAGGCAATGTTAGGCAACCTGGATTTTGGGGAATGCTGTTTTTAAACAAGTGGAGTTCTAGGAGCATTCCAAGTAAGATGCAAATCATCGATCAGATGGTTTGGGTATTCTTTCCTTGGGATGAGCCATTTTTTTGTCTGAGAGTGTCGTTAGGTTTAAATTTCACTGGTATGTTGTACTTTGACAAAAATTCTCCTGAGTTTCTCAGAAACTCCTACCACACATGGAAGAATGTCACTCTCTGTCTTCTCCTGTTTGACAAAGACCAGTGGATAGGTATCGAAAAACTTTCAGAGAAACTGAGTGAAAGCCTGTTGTAGTTGCCATGACTTGAATGACTGAGAATATGCACAGGCAACGCTAAGGTTGATCTCTGACTTGGTGCTCAAATAAAGGACCATCTAACTATTTTTTAATGAATCAGAACTGCATTTGATCATGTCTTGTTCAAAAAAATTTATATTTAGACAGACTGAACTGGCCATTTTTAATTATTGAAAATTGATCTTACATCGTAACAGAGATCCTTAAAACCCAATCTGAGATTTATTAAACATTTATTCTATTTGTGAAAATACAAAAATGTAACTTTTTGAAGATATTTTTTGGGCATTATCTTAAAATTATCAAGCATAGAAAAACACAATATAAGGCATAGACAAAGCTGTACGTGGTTTTTCTACAACGATTACAGAACCTTTAAAAAAATGTATCTATTAAACCGTAACACTTTTTAAACACAAAAAAATAGTAACATTGTGATAAAACTAAAAATGAACTAACATCTTTTGTTGTTTAAGATTAAAGGTTGTGTGTTAGTATAACATCACAGTTGGAAATTTGTTTAATCTCTACGTTTTTCCGAATAGTTTCCATAAATAAACAAAAACAAATACTTGCAAATACAGACCGAACTAGAAACTAGTGCAACAAAAGTAAATGCATCCCAGGTTGAAAAACAGAATTGTAAGTGTCCTCCTTTTTTCTTTGTCCACGCTGGGGCGTCATGCTGAACTAAAATTCAAGAAGTGAAAAGAAGTAAAAAACAAAAATATTCAGCTCAGAAATACAGATATTTTTTTCATACTTGGTACAGAGGTCATTGGTGAAAAATCACTCGTAAAATATATGGTCAATAGCTAAAATATTCCCATATGTTCCATCTGTTCTTCGAATATTAAGAAATCCTAAATGCTCTCTGCTTAACTTTTGCTTTAACCCATTTTATGAAAGATTTTTCCAATACCAATAGCACTGTTTTTTTTTCTGTCAGTATAAAATTTTATATGTGTCAGTCTGGTTTTTATATTGCATGTTGTGCAACCTTCATTCTTTACAGTGTCTAAGCTGTCCCAAGTATTTCCCAACTCTTGCCCCCGGCAAGACGACAAACAGGAGGTCCAGTTCTTATATCCTGCCTTCCTCTGGGATGCTGTTGCTCACAGAATGTCATCCAAAATGGAGTTTTATTACCTAGAACACTTTATTTTACATTCCTATGTTTTACAATAAAAACATAATGCACTAAATGACCTTTCCCTATTGACATTTAACATTATATGACTCACAGTAAGAGGGACATTGCAAAATATCAACCTTTGTAGACTGCATCCAATAAAATACACAATTGTTCCTTGGCAGGACAGTGCAAGATGAAAATTAGATAAATTCAATTTAAAAAATCCCACAGATTCTTTGTTCATTAGAGACAAAAATGAATAGATCTTTGGTGAAGCCCTGTTGTTACCTATTTGGCCATTTTTTCAGAAGTACTGCCTGCATGTCGTACATAGACAAAACCATTGTTGGAGCAGAAAGCCAAATATCCCTCTAGCTGGGAGAGACAGAGGTGGCGAAACTTCATGAGAAGAAATGTAAATTGGTCCTGTGTAAGCAAACAGACCATCTGATCCAGTAGGGCACTCTTTTCCTGTTCCATCATGGTGGTTCTGGTGCTGAAACTGTCTGTTCCAGCTGTTGTGGTGCGTTAGCATTATTCCCCTTTTGTTTTCTTTTCTTAGATGAAAGGGGAGATGAGGCTCAAGGTTGGCCCATAAAACCCATTTCCTTATACCTCAATTAACATTTCATGCATTTTTAGGTTTGCATCAGTTCAGTCAAAATGTTGAAAGTTCAGGTTAGTCTGATTAATAATAAAGGTAATTCCTGATTTCCGTGATTACATGCTTCCTTTGGTTTTCCTTGTAATTATTAATAGAATCAATCATTGATATTTTGATCCTAAATAAAATTCACCTTTATAAAGTGTACAGAAATCATTTATTTTAATGCGGTAAAGATCACTCCGTGGACAGAAAGATATAATTCATTCTTTCTTCAAAAATACTTTATTAATCCCTAAGACTGATTGGGTTATAAATATTGACATAGTTTAACGTGGTTTAATCATGCTACAATTAAGAAACAGCATTCGCCCGAACCCACTGCTTTGTCATCTGATTAAAAGAACAGCATTCAGGTTGATTGAAACCTGTTGCTTAGCAGTTGGTCAAAAACACGCCGGACTGTTATTTGCAGGTGTACAGGCTGTACATATGTATACATAGGTACAACTATCAAATGTGACTTTGATCTAGGTAGCAAACAATTTAATTAAGGTCAGCTCTAAGCAGTGCCTTGTGCTTCTTCTGCCCAACCTCCATCTTCAAGCACACCACATTCTGTGTGTTCTCAGTCAGTCAGTTGGCTGTCTCCCTACTTCTTTTCCTCTTCAAAACAAACTGTGTATTATCTTCCATACATCAACAAAGATGACCCTGGGGAGCAAGAGATACAAAATAACTCCCAGGCCTCAGAAGCTTGAAAGCAAAGAAATGTTCCAACTTTTTATTTATCCAAACTAAAGTGCCAAAATCTTTAAAGAGTTTCTAAACTAGAATATAAGTAAAATCCATGACCTGACTCTTTATATTCTGGACTTGAGTCTATGAAACCCCTTTTGGATATTTAAAAGAGAAAGGCAGAGCAACACATGTTGCACGTTTAAAAAATGTAGGATTGGTATTCTTTCATATAGTTAAATAAAAACAAAACAGCATAAAAAGGTAAATATTTTTATCTTGCGTTAGAGTAAAAGTTTTTAGCCAAAATACAATATAACTCCTTTGGGTGCACAGCAGTCTTCTGACTTATTTTCTATAAACACTGAGACATCAGCAACAATTTAGATAAGGATAGTCCTTAATTCACCAAACAAAATAACTAATTAAAGGAAAACCAACAAACTCTGATTCAATCCAAAAGTCTTGATTGGCTGTGAAGAACATGTTCAATTACAGCAACAACGGCCACAGGAAATGATTTCAGTCAAAGCTGTTCCTACCACAATTAGGCTATGTTAATTATGTATTTCATTAAGTAAGGGGATTAGAATCAGTGCTGATGAAATCATAACAGGGTTTGCTGGAGGCCAAGCTGCAGAGAGCAGCCAGGAAACGACTGATATCTTTCCTTCTGACTTCCACCCCTCAGTTACACCCTGAAATAACCCTATAAATACTTAACACCTTTACTGGCCTATCTAGGTTGTCTTTATTGGCACACAGTCACTGAGACACTCTATCTGCATACCATTTTGGTGCATGATTATATCGTTTAATTGTGCCATAGATACTGTTGACATCTGCATGGTGTTTGTAAGTCCTCCGGAAACGATGAGGTCTCAGTTTCATGTGAGTCAGTTCATTACCATTCAGGTGCAAAAAGGAGATAAAGGAAAATGCAGATTGTTCTGTCTGTCTCTCCCTCTTTTACACTCATACTCTCTCACTCACTCCCATGCACTCTTTCATTCAGTCTCTCTCCCATTTTCTGTGTTCTCTGATGTTTTATTTGATATCCCACAATAAAGCCTCTCTTTGAAATGCCATCAATTGTGTATGGATTTTTCCTCTGAGGAGAAACAGAGAGCTGTCTGAAAGGGCTCCAGTCCCGCAGGCTGCCTTCATATTGATGCAGAGGAGTATTGCCATCCTCATTGCTGGATCAATCACCCACGTCACTGCTGTTTTATGGCTGGGCCCACTTCACAGAGAGACGCCTGACAACATCACCACAGAGGTTTGCAAACCGATACAGCTCTGATAGTCAAGGAGAATGGGAGGGGGGCGGAGGAGGGGATGCAAACGGCATTTGGGGATGAATTTGGAATCTGTAGCTGTCACACACATGCTCTCGCACATATCTCTCCTCAACAGCTGTGGGAGCCTCTGGTTTATTGCATGGTGTGGCTAAGTCAAACAGAAAGCATTGAGAAGACCGTGGGATGCTGTCAAAAGCATGATGAGATTTGGGTCACCTTGTGGATGCAAAGTCTCTGTTCTATCTCCCTGCGCTAACCTGTCATCCAGGTGTTCATATTTTTTGGACGGAGCTACGCTTCCCAGGTAGCTTCTTAGCACCCCGTTATATTTGATACACTGACACAAGTGTGTCAGTGTATCTTGTCTTACTGCCCAAAATGTATTGAATTTCAGATATTAGTCAAACAAAATCTCCTGATTTTGAAAAAAATTCTTCTCACCTTATTGTTAAATCTTTCTTTAACCGTTTGCTACAAACATAATAGGATTTGGTGAAATGTCTAAACACCAACCAGCCACTGGCAACATTACCACATGCTTTCTGTAGCCATTAACAAACTTCTGGAATAACTGGCTTAATATTTGATCTATTTTGGGAAATGGTTAAATTAATTTAAGCTGGTTGCACTGCTTCTAGGTGTGATGAAAAGTATGTTTATTTCCTACTTAAAGGGTTGACTGAAAGGTATAAAATATGTATATATATATAGCTTAAAAAAATTATTAGGAACACTTTAAAAACACATAAGTTCTCAATTGCAAAAAAAATCATGCTGTATCACTGATATGAAATGGGTAATATGTTAGGAACAAGGGGAACTCAAAATGGTATTCAATAGTTTGCATGTCCCCACGTGCTTGTATGCATGGCTAACAAACACAGAAGGATTATGCGATGATGGATGGTGTCCTGGGGAATCTCCTCCCAGATCCTCACCAGGGTGTCACTCAGCTCCTAGACAGTCTGAGTTGCAACCTGGTGGCGTCAGATGGACCTAAACATGATGTCCCAGAAATGTTCTATTGGATTTAGGTCAAGGCAGCATGGAGGCTAGTCAATATCAATGCCTTCATCTTCCAGGAACTGCCTACATACTCTTGCCACATGATTGTGCACCAGGAGGAACCCAGGACCCACTGCACCATCGAAGCTTCTAACAATGGGTCTAAATATCATCCTGATACCTAATAGCAGTCAGGGTGCCAACGTTCATCCTGTACAGGTCGGTGCGCCCCTCTATGGATATGCCACCCCAGACCAACACTTACACACCACCAAACCGATCATGCTGAACAATGTTGCAGGCAGCATAATGTTCACCGCAGCCTCCCCAAACCCTTTCACGTCTGTCACATGAGCTAAGAGTAAACCTGCTATCAACTGTGAAAATAACAGGGCACCAGAGCTGAACCTGCAAATTCTGATGTTCTCAGGTAAATGCCATTCCAGCTCCAAGGTGCCGGGCAGTGAGCAGAAGTTCTACTAGAGGACATCGGGCCCTCAGGCCTCCATCATGAAGTCTGTTTCTAATGGTATGGTCAGAGACATTCAAGCCAATGGCCAGGTGGTGGTAACTCTGTAGGGCTCTAGCAGTACTCATCCTGTTCCTCCCTGCACAAAGAAGCAGATACCGGTCCTGCTGATGGGTTAAGGACCTCCAACTGCCCTGTCCACCTCTCCTAGAGTAGCTGCCTATCTCCTGGAAACTCTTCCATGCTCTTGAGAAAGTTCAGTTTATGAAATAACAACAAACTATTGTCAATCATATCTGTTAGCAAAACACTTTATTCTAAAACTGGTTGCAGGGAGCTGCAACCAATTCCCTTTACAAGTCAGCTAATCACTGAAAAAAGTCTGCTGTCATTTCATTTTATTTCAGTGGCATAATGAGATGTTTGTCAGAGAACATCAGTGAACAACCATTCTCATGAAGACTAAGAAGCACAGCAGACACGTCACGAATAAAGTGTGGCGAAGTCTCAAGTAGGGAAAGGTTATAAAACAATATACTAAGCTGTGAGCAGTGCCCCGCAGAGATGTATCAAGCAGTGCTCTGTGGGGCACTGCTTGATATCATCTGAAAATGAAAAGAGTAGGACACCTTCAAACCTGCCAAGAAATGGTCCTCCACCTAAACTAACAGCCTGGCCAAGGAGAGCATTAATCAGGGAAGCAGTCAAGGGCCTGTAGCAACTCTGGAGAAGCTGCAGAGATCTACAGTTCAAGTTGGAGAATCTGTAAGCTGAACAGTTATTAGTCGTGCACTATTCTCTCACTATACTCCAGTGCTGCAGAGTTGTAAACTCCACAAATCTGGAAAAGTGGCAAGGAGAAAGCCAGTGTTTAAAAAAAAGCCACTGGAAGACTACAAGTCATTGAGGGGACACAGCAAACATGTGAAAGAAGGTGCTCTGGTCAGATTAGACCATAATTTAACTTTGTAGATTACAGGTGGAGGTGGCAGCATCATGCTTTTCTTCAGCAGTGACCAAAGAGGTGGCCAGAAGTCATGGGAAGACAGATGAAGCTATAAATAGGACAAACCTGCAAAAAAACCTTTTAGAGGCTGCAAAAAGCGGTAGACATTTACCTTCACCTCTCATTGGTTTACATCAAAGCATATTCTTGTGTTAGAATGATCTATTTAAAGACCCAAATTTATTTAATAATCCATGGTAAGAATTAAAAATGTGTGTTCTCAGACACTTGCCATTCAACCTGTCAAAGTGAATTTGCTATTAGCTATTTAGTAAAGAAGGATTGACAAACAGGTGGTGGAGACATAACCTAAAAGACTCACAGCTGTAGTCTTGAATCGTGGGAATAATTACAATTGCATGCCACATTTCCCAGGTATTTATTTAAAAAAAATATTTAAAAGCCTTTTTTTCCACTTCCCAAGTATTAACTATTTAGTGTTCATGTGGAAAGAGTAGCCGTCTTGCCATCTGAAAGTTGTGGATTCTATTCCAGCTTCCTTCTGCCATGTGTTGATGTGTCCCTGGGCAAGGCACGTAACCTCAATTTGATCTGTGTATCAGTGTATGAATGTGTGTGTGTTTGTGAGTGTGACTGGGTGAGCATGGCTCTAGTGTACAGCGCTTTGAGTGGTCAGTATGGCTGAAAAACCGCTATATAAATTCATTCCATTTACCATTTATCTGTCACATAAAGTCTGAATAAAGTGCACCAAATTTGTGGTCATAATATTACAGAATGGGGCCTGAATATTTTTGTAAGATGCTGTAATATGCACTTTTGTTTTTTTTGTTGTTGTTGTCCAATCAGATTGAGTGCTGGAGTCTGGTAGATGTAGATCCATTTAACAGGCATTTTCCTCAGCACTATGAAAGAAGTTCAGCTCTGGCTCCCAACGGTTCGATTACAGCATGACCTGTTCTGTTCTTAGTTACCAAAGCCAGGCCTTCGAGGTGAAGCAGAACACACCAGTGTCCCTCTACATCACTCAGAGCTTTCACTCTGAACTCTGTATGACCTTCCCCTCAACTTTGAAATAAGTAATTGGCTTAAAGAGACAGGAGCTGTTTTATTTTTTTCTGAATGAATATTAGTGAAAGAGTCCTAAAAGTATTAAAACTGACTATTGAAAGAAGTAGGAGAAGGCGGAGAAGGATGGCGTGAAAAAGAAGTGAAAATCTTTATGTTTGGTGAATGGCCCTTTAATTCATTCTCCTGACAGAAGGCAACGGCAGCCTGGAGGAGGGTCAGGACACCAGTTGCCATGAATAGACACATTTTTGTCTCGTCTCCAACTTTCTCTGCTCTGTGCCTCTCCTGACTGTAACATCTCATTTTTCCCCCCAAGCTGGAAGTCTCAACAGCCATTCTCTTGTCACTGGGAGGAGGCAGGCAGCTCACTGTCTCCTCACTCACAGATGAATAGAAAACATTGTGCCAAAAGCTTCAAATTTGCCAAGCTGTTTCAATTGCATATAAAACACAGAATCTGAGAATATGTTTGAAAATGACAGACTGATTGGCTGTGGTCATTTCAGGCTGTGTGGGCCTCATTTTCCCCCCGTGTTTCATCAGTGGATGGATTCATCCATTCAGGATAGATTGAAGCAGTAGCCTTTAATAAAGTCACCAGGCTTGAAAATATATGAATAAAATGACATCCACTGCCTTGGATGGATCAAATTGACTTATCCTGGTAATAGCCCAAGGATAATGTGTGCCTGTACACGAGCAGGAGAGTGTGTGTCTGAGCGGAAAGACGGGAGAAAACAGCAGAATCAGAGATGGATTTAGTGGCGGGACACAGGCAAGAAAGAATATCAGAGAAATAAAACAAACGTGACCTGAGGGGACAAAATTAAATGAAAACCTGCAGCTGGACACATGACTTTGAATCTTATTTGTATTGGTAAAAGTGACCCTTCTGTTGTTATAAATCGCTATAAGGGATATAAAGAAGAAAAACAAAGCCATTAAAGTGGGAAGCACAGAAGACTGAGAGTGACAAACCTGATTCTAACAAAATTAGAGGGTTAGTCAACACAAAACATGAAAATTATGAGTCCAATTCCTCCAATTTTGCAGCAATTTGATCGCACTGAGACACAGAGGGTTCCCAAATCCAATGATGCAGCCGAGGAGGCGTAAAGAGCTGAACAAAAGGCGCCATGATGACAAAGACAGTTTCACATTTCAGTCAATTACAAGAAATAAACACTCTCAATCTCCTATCTTGGCCCTCATATTTTTGCTTCACCATTTTACTTATTTCCTTTTCTACAAATGGCTGCCTGTCCATGGTTTGGACTGAATGGTTATGAACCATAATAATGACAATCAGAAGCAATGGCTGTACAAGGAGACACATGTCTGTTCTTTGCTCTTCAAACGTCCAGCTTAAACTCCTGCAATGTGTGAATAAAGACGACAGGAAGTGGCAGTTTGGCAGCTCCAACCAGGGGTGTCACTCTCAATTGCATCCCCTGCCAGCTTCAGACACGTCGCATGGCCAAAGAGGTCATGGGTCGGACTCCTCTTTCTCCCTCGCTTTCCTTTTCTCCCCACTTTTATCATTGTTTTTGCAGGACTTTCCATTTCAGTGCTACCTATATGCAAAGCTGAAACGTCAAGGAGAAGACAGCATGATGTACGGAAAGCATGAGCCAGAGCGACGGCGGCACATTTTCTGAACGCTCCAATAAAACATGAGGCTTGTCTTGTCAGATTATCCTGACAACCTGTGTCAAAATCTCTGCCATGTCTTCATGAAGCAGAGTAGCAGATGTCCTGAGCTCGCCCTCCTCCTCTGGACGGAACTGTCAAGATTTGCTTGTGAAGGGCACTAGAGAGTATAATAACATGAGGCGAAAAGTAAGTTCTAAGTGTAAAATCTTAAAATAAGCAATAAAAAAAAAACAACTAAATTGTATCTTAAAAATATTCGTTTGTGCCTACAGAATGACCAAAACATCTTTATTTGGGAGTAGTTTCCCAGCTTAACCACTGAACTACCATCATTCTACCTTTCAGCAGGACTCACACAATGAACTTTTCCACATTTGGTCAAATGACAAACACAAACGTATAATACTGAGATTTTATGTAACAGACCAACACAAAGTTGTTTAATACTGTACAGTGAAAGGGAAAAGAGTCAAGCAAGGTATATTTGAGACAAGACAATTCGAAGTGCTTTACATGATGACAAAAAAACAAAAAAGTTAAAAGTATATTGCAGAGGCATAATAAAGGCAAATAAAGAGAAATAAAGAAAAGTTGGACTACAGACTGAAATTGATGATCTCAAATTTTTGTAAAATCATCAGACTAAACAAACCCCCTGCAGGATAATTGAAATCTTTATCCCAATTATTGATGCATTTGGTTTTTTTGGGTCCATATTTATTAACCACAAAGTCAAACGTAAGGAATAGCTTAACCCGTAGTCAGGCCGCTCTAGCTAATGGAGAAGAAAACACGACAGAGACACTTGTGTCTCACCTCACGTCACTGTGTTAAATGACATCAAAAAGACATGGATTTTCCAAGCAGGGTGCACCTTAAAAGTACATGGTGGTGAAAAATCCCCTCTGACTCAAAATGCATAAAAGCAATAAAAATTGTTTTGGGGCACAACTGGCAACTATACATATTGAAAATAACAACTGTTCACTAGGCATTAAAACCTACTTTTCATTAAGCCCACATGTCTTTATTAAAAACATAGTGTTTTATTGGTCTGATGTAATATTCTATTTTTCTAAGAAATTAAATGTGTTTAATTTCTGCATTTGTCACTGCAGTCTGAGGAAGGAGCTATATAACTAAAACTTACTCACTTACTTTACTACTTACTACTTTTCATTAGCATTTAGCGGAAAATAATCCTAATTAACACAAAGGCTTAGAAACATCAATCTCTGTGTAATTAATGTATATAATGGGTCTCACTAAGTGAATTTATTATGTGAATTACTGAAATAAATGAACTTTTCAATAAATTTTAATTTATTGAGATGCACCTGTATGGTGAGGAAAATCCTGAAAACGTTTAATAACATTTATTGCCTTGATTTATGTGTTTTTATGGAGACACATGATGCCGACAGGATACTGAATTTTATTTCTAAAAAATACCAAAATTCCAATAAGGCAATGAGCCTGTTCCCCTTTTCCTTATTTTCAAGTTTGCTCAAAATCACAAGCTAAAAAACAATCTTCTGATCTGTTCTTTCGAAGCTGGATTGAAAAGGCCATCCTTGCATAATGCTACTGCTGCTTCTTCCTGGATGCTCCAGTATTCTTTGATTTGCTTATAGGAAGGGCCCGAACTGATTGAAATGACCTATGAGTAAGTGCTATAGTTATTAAAATTTATGTTTAATCCCTCTAAGTGGCAAACAAAAGAGCTTCATTACTACTTTCATAATCTCCTTTAGTAGAAGACTTGATCATAATTTAAAAACAGAAACAGTTCTTTGTGACTGCATCTTTTAGTGTGACACTCAGCAATCCCACTGATTAAAAACCATGTATATAAGGATGAAACTGATATTATCAAATCAAGCAGCATGGGACATTATGTTTATATTTTATTGTCTTTTTTTCCCTTTTTCAAAAATTACCAACCCTTATGTTGAAGTCAGATTTATTTCAGACCAGTTTTGTTACTAAACAAATTCAGTGGGCTAAATAATAATAAGATATAATATAATAAAGTTTTCTTAAAAGAATGTAAGAAGAACGCATTGATCTAAGTGCTCGTGCTTTTGTTGACTTCTTTTACTTCTGCTTCTGTAGGCAGAATGTGACGCAACAGTGTATGCTGCATTGAGAAGAATCTGACATACTGGAATTTCCAACTTTACTGATTAAGAGCTTACAGAGAAATTCCAAAAGGATTCAGCTTTATGGGTCAGTATCTGATCAAACCCAAAACAAAAATGCTCACCTAGTAAACACAATTCGATTAGTTATTGGCTAATCAAAAAACTCAAGTACATTTAGTGTTTTTGTTCATCTGTTTATTTATGTTAAGTGAACTACATAACTGTCAGTTACAGTTGTCATTAACAAAGAAGAAACAAAACAAACCCTGAAGCAACCTTGTGTCTCCAAAATGTTGACATCTTGAAACTAAATACATTTTTTTTGCTTTTTTTAGTGTTAACTGGTATTCAGCATTAAATATAAAAAAAAAAAAATCTTCTTTTTGTTCTCTGTGTTCTTGATACATGTTGCTGCTCACCATTTTGCAGATCCACCATGCTTTTTAGATGTTTTCATGTGCAGATTTTTCTCTGGGGTTGACCAAATTTTTGTCTCAAGGGGGGGATTTTAGGTGTGTATATAAAAATTTTTTGTTTTTCATTTTTTTAAATTTTTGCTGGATGTATGAATACATACCTTTGAAATGCTTGTGACTAAAAAAACTTACGGGAAATAAATTTCTCAACACAACTAAAAAATTTACTACCCCGTTCAACATCAACTTTTTTTGTTCTTGCAGGCTTTTAAAGATAATGAACCAAAGGTATAGGGTCTTTAAAAAACTGTCTGAGTTTACATTAGCTGCTAATTCTTAGCTGCTAATACAATATGCAGTGTGGTTCAAATTAACCATTGAAAGCTAGTTCTAAGTTCACGCAGGGCAGCGTTCACTACTTAAACATTCTGAAATAAATTCATGGTCTGAACATGAACTCTTTCACATTTATTATTATAATTTTTTTGTGAAATAAATGTTAAATTGGAAATTTTTAAAAAACCTTTGTTTCATTCATATATTTTTTTTTTTTTTTAGTTTTTTTCAAAACCGGGCTGTCAAACTCCCAATGAAACTGTTCTCATTCACATATTTTCCTTCCTTATTCCTTTAGATGCCAGAAAATAACAACATGCGCTTGGAATTTTGACTGATGGCTACTTAAGACTGGTTATTTTAATTGCGACTACTAGTGCACTACAAGGTTGTTGTTTGTCTTTAACACTAGAACTCCCAGGGCCGTCAAATTAACGGTTTTAAAAGTTTGACATGCCATAACTCTGGTTTATTAAAACTCTTATCTTCCTGACATCCTGACTTTTTCTAAACATGTGTCTTGTGTATTCCTATGTCTCTATTTAAAAAAAAAAACAAAGTAATAAAAGATTAAAATTTCTACCCCCTACTACCACAGCCGCTATTTTTAACCCCTATTATTTACTTGATACTTTTTTTCCCCGTGCTGAGTACAGCGGACCGTTGCCACAACGCCATCTAGAACGCAGTCTGAGAAGAAGGTTTGTTGGCTCCTACAAATGGCTTCCGAAGGGTATTTTTCTCTCAAAGCATTGGAAAAGCTTAAAAAAATTACTGTGTGATTCTGGGTCAGAGGGGTTTTTACGCCTCTTGGGCACCTTCAGTTCCATGACAGAGAGTGAGCCTCCCCTGGCTAAAAACAGAGGTCTCCCCCTTACTTCTTTCAAGGGGGGGTGGGCTCCCCATTAACGTTTTTTCATTTTAGGCTAATTTACGATTGGGGTAAATAATTATGAACTTAGCAAAATGCCACAATCAGCGCAGGTTCAGAATAGGGAGATAGCCAGGGGGTCTTCCCAGCTCAAACCCCGCAAACCAGCTCCCTGGCAGGAGAGAAACTCAAATCAAGGGACTGATAATGGAAAAAGAAAAAAAATAAGTTTAGGTCATAGATAAGTAGCCCATACAACAATCTATTCTGTGCTTTACACTTTTTATTGCAAAACAACGCAAACCTGGGGAAAGGGGGGAGATAGAAAAAAAAATGGCACTGTGTGAACAGTGGTAGGGGAGAAGGAAAGTAGAGGGAGGCGTCAGAGCCAGAACGCTTTGACAGAGCGCCTGATCCAAAATGCCGAGACCGTGTTCCTCTGCTTGGTGGACGCCAAAATGCTTATCCACGTTCAGGGCTGCAGTGTGGCTGAGGCCCGCAGAGTTTTAGGAGATGATTCCTCCTCGGACATGAGTGTGGATGAGCTGAAGGCATTTTTAGCAGTAGTTTATGTCCGCGAAGTGAAAGGGGGACGTCACATGGAGCTGTCCAGCTTTTGGTCAGATTAGTAAAGCTTTTTTTTTTAAATGAACCCACTACTCTGTATTATTTTTCAGTACTATTTATAAATAATAATAAAACATAATAGGTTTTGATCAAATACTATTATTAATTCTTGTCAAAACCATAATGTTGTAGCGTGCAAGAAAACCTTTAGCATTCTGACCAATGTAATGCGATGACGTCATCACCGCCCTTGCATCCTGCTCACCGTCAAATTGGTGGGCTTGGGAGTTTTTTTAGTAGTTTTTTTTAGTTTTTTAGTAGTGTTAGAATTCTGGGAGTCCTAGTGTTAACAAAATCTTAATCCTGTTTAAAAACATCAGGTGACAAACATTGTCACGTATATGGTGTCATTCTGAAAATACTTACTAGTGTGATGGTCAAAGTGGTGTTAGCAGTGACTGAATGCTGTCCTGGGCCATCCCCTGGGTCTCCTCCTGGTGGGACGTGCCTGGAACACCTCCCAAAGAAGGCGTCCAGGAGGCATCCAGTATAGATGCCTGAGCCACCTCAACTGGTTCCTCTCGATGTGGAGGAGCAGCGGCTCTACTCCGAGCTCCTCCCGGATGGCTGTGCTCCCCACCCTATCACTAAGGGAGTGCCCGGCCACCTTACGGAGGAAGCTCATTTCAGCCGCTTGTATCCGGGATCTTGTTCTTTCGGTCATGACCCAAAGTTCATGGCCATAGGTGAGGGTAGGAACGTAGACCAACCGGTAAATCGAGAGCTCAGCTCTCTCTTCATCACAACGGACCGGCACAGTGCCCTTATTACTGCGGCAGCCGCACCGATCCGTCTGTCGATCTTCTGCTCCATTCTTCTGTCACTCGTGAACAAGACCCTGAGATACTTGAATTCCTCCACTTGAGGCAGGAACTCCCCTCCAACCTGAAGAGGACAAGCCACCCTTTCCCGGTCGAGGACCATGGCCTCGGACTTGGAGGAGCTGATCTTCATCCCAGCTACTTCACACTTGGCTGTGAACCCCCCAGTGCATGCTGAATGCTTGGCTAGAGGGGGCGAGCTGGACCACGTCATCTGTAAGAAGAAGAGACGAAATCCACTGGTCCCCAAACCAGACCCCCTCCGGCCCTTGGCTGCGCCTAGAAATCCTGTCCATAAAAGTTATGAACAGGATTGGTGACAAAGGGCAGCCCTGCCGGAGTCCAACATGCACCAGGAACAGGTCTGAATTAGTACTGGTAATGTGGAACAAACTCCTGCTCCGCTTGTACAGAGACTGGATGGCCCCTAATAAAGGGCCCCCAACTCCGTACTCCTGGAGCACCCCCCACAGGACCACGAGGGACACAGTCGAATGCCTTCTCCAGGTCCACAAAACACATGTGGACTGGTTGGGCAAACTCCCATGAACCCTCGAGCACCCTGCAGAGGGTATAGAGCTGGCCAGTGTTCCACTGTCAGGAAGAAAACCACACTGCTCCACCTGAAGCCCAGGTTCAACAATCGGCCGGACTCTCCTCTCCAATACCCTGGCATAGGCCTTACCAGGGAGGCTGAGGTGTGTGATCCCCCTATAGTTGGAACACACCCTCCGGTCACCCTTCTTATGAAGGGGGACCACCACCCCCGTCTGCTAGTCCAGAGGCACTGTTGAAGAGGCGTGTCAATCATGACAGCCCCACCACATCCAGAGACTTGAGGTACTCAGGGCGGATCTCATCCACCCCCGAAGCTCTGCCACCGCGGAGCTTTTTAGCCACCTCGGTGACTTCAGCCTGGGTGATGAAAGAGTCCAACCCCGAGTCCCCAGCCTCTGCTTCCACCAGGGAATGCGTGACGGCAGGATTGAGGAGATCCTCAAAGTACTCCTTCCGCCGCCCGATAATGTCCCCGGTCGAGGTCAGAGCTCCCCACCACCATTATAAACAATGTTGGCGAAGCACTGCTTCCCCCTCCTGAGGCACCAGACGGTTTGGCAGAATTGCTTTGAGGCCAACTGGTAGTCCTTTATACATGGCCTCACCGAATTCCTCCCAGGCCCGAGTTTTTGCCTCTGCCACACCCCGGGCCACGACACGCTTGGCCTTACGGTACCCGTCAGCTGCCTCAGGACTCCCACAAGCCAAACACAGCCGAAAGGACTCCTTCTTTGGCTTAACAGCATCCCTTCCACCACCGGGTTCGGGGATTGCTGCCGCGACAGGCACCACAGACCTTATGGCCACAGCTACCGGCAGCAGCATCAAGAAAAGATGTGGAGAACATGGTCCACTGAGACTCTATGTCTCCAACGTCCCCCTGCAATCTGGTCAAAGCTCTCCCGGAGGTGAGAGTTGAATACATCCCTGGCTGAGGGCTCTGCCAGATGTTCCCAGCAGACGCTCACTATACACTTGGGCCTGCCAAGTCTGTCCGGCTTTCTCATCTTCCAGTGGATCCGACTCACCACCAGGTGGTGATCAGTGGACAGCTCAGCCCCTCTCTTCACCCGAGTGTCCAAAACATGAGGCCGAAGGTCTGACGACATGACAACAAAGTCGATCATCGATCTACTGCCTAGGGTGTCCCAGTTTCAAGTGAACTGATGAACACCCTTATGTTTGAACATGGTGTTCATTATGGACAATCTGCACCATGCAGCACCCCCGACAGGGACGCCAAAAGGCCGGGTACTCTGCACTACCGCTCGGCCCGTAGGCCGAAACAACAGTCAGAGACCTGTCCCTAACCCGAAGGCACAGGGATGCGACCCTCTCATCCACTGGGGTAAACCCCAACACTAGACGGCTGAGCTGGCGGACAACAACAGAAACACCCCAGCTCGCTGCCTCTCCCTGCAGATCACTCCAGAGTAGAAGAGAGTTCAGCCTCTCTCAAGGAAATGGGTTCCAGAGCCCACGCTGTGCTTGGATGTGAGCCCAACTATTTCTAGTTGATATCTCTCGACCGCCCGCACAAGCTCAGGCTCCTTCCCCCCCAGCGAGGTGACATTCCGACCGCCAAGGTCTCCACCTTAGTCCGCAGCCTGATCGTCTTTGCACCGGTTCCTCATGGTTCCCCCCTCCAGGTGACGGGCCCACTGGGGGATATATATATATATATATATATATATATATATATATATATATATAAACATTATACTCCTTTCTCAAGACATTTAATCAGGCAGAGGTTTGTTTTAAGTTAGTTAGGACCTCTTGAGATATTGCTAGCTGGTAAATGCCATATTAAGGACAGGGATGATGTTTTGGAGAATTTCTTTGATACTTTCTTCAAATTCAGAAGTTTAAAAACATTGTCTTACTATTTGGTGGAATCTGTCACAAAGAAGGGCGTTGGCTGTGGAGGACCCAAATGCAGGGAAGAGGTGAAGCAGAGGTGAAGCAAAAATAAACATGTGTAATGATACAAAAAGAAACAAAGTCCAAGGTATAAGAATCCTAAAAGCAAAATAATGAAACTGAAAAAGGCCAAAAACTAACCAGGGACACGAAGAGAATACGATGAGGGACAGAACTACGCATGACAGACAATACCAGGATTAAACAGTGTCAAGCTGATGAACCAGCAGTGACTAAAGAATATTTTGAGGATAATTTATGAGTGCAACAGGAAACAGATGAGACTAATGAGCAGAGCAGAAGCAGCTGAGTGTGCAAAAAGAGAACAGAGACAATCTAATAGAATGAATGGCAGACAGGAGACTAATAAGCAGTACACACAACTAGATATAAGACTCAAACCCAGTAGGAGAGAACATGAAGTAAACAGAACACTGAACAGAAAGGGTCAAACTTTCCAAAATAAAACAGAAGAAACGTAATTACCCAAACATGATAAACAAAGTCCAACACATGACAGAACTGCACTTTGAACTGTTTGACTTGGATCAGTCATTCTGGGTATCTGTCCACAAGCTTCTAACAACGGTTTGCTCGAAATTTGCCCCATTCATTCTGATAGAACTAGGGTGGAAGTGGGGCTGAATTAGGTTTATAAGCTGCCTTGCTCAGACACACCTTTTGAATCTGTTCTCAAATTTGTAATCAAACTAAGACAAAGGCTCTGTATGGCCACTCCAAAACACTGACTTTGGAGTCACTTTTTAACTTAGCTGTGCATTTGGAAGACCTATTTGAGCCAAAGTTTTAGGTTCCTTGTTGATGTCTTGGGATGTTGCTTCAGTGTTTGCACATTATTTCATTTCCTCATGATGCCATCTATTTTTTTATGTTACTAGTCACCCTTACAGCAAAACACTCACACAACATGATTCTGTTATACCCATACTTCACCGTAGGTATAGTATTCTAAGGCTTAGAAGTTTCCCTCTCATGAGCAAACAGTCCAGTTTTAGATTCATCAGACAACAGGACCTGTCTTCAAAAACAATGTCTGCCCCAGTGTGCGTTAGCAAACTGTAATCTGTTTTAATGTTAGACTGTGAGGAAAAAAGGGTTGTGTTTTTTTTTAAGTGCAGTAAATAATGGTTTTTAACTGTAATATGGAAATGTCATTTATGAAACCGGACCCCTAATTTTTTCCCAAAAATACAGGGGTTTGACAATGAAACTGAAAAAACCGCTTTAGACCACAAAAATTTATTAGTATGGTTAGGGCCTCCTTTTCGGCCCCAAAACGGCGTAATTTGTCTTGGGGAAAGAAATTACAATCCTGCCAGTGGTCAGAGGATTTTAAGCCATTCTTCTTGCAGGATAGTGGCCAGGTCCCTACGTGTCTGGTGGAGAAAACGTTTTTCCCGACTCGCTCCTCCAAAAAACCCCAAAGTGGCCAAAATATTTAGTCTGGTGACTGTGGGAGGCCCTGGGAATTTCAACTTCCTTTATGTTCATCAAACCAAACTTTCACCATCTTTTCTGTGGTAAAAAAATTTGGGGCATTGTCTCCTGATACACGCACCCCCTTTGGATGCACATGGTCCTCAAAAATGATTCGGGGAGTCCTTTGGGAGTGACCGCCAAACTAGCACAAGCATTGGGGCCCTGGGAAGCCAGATATGGCAGCCCAAACCTCACTGATCCACCCCCATTTTTCACTCTGGGCATGCAACAGTCTGGGTGGTACCTTCTTTGGGGCTTCTCCATACCGTAACTCCCCCGATTGGGGAAAAAAAGTAAAGGTGGACTCTCAGAGAACAATACATGTTTCACATTTCCACAACCCCAAGATTTGCGCTCCTTTCCATTGAAAATGACTTTGCATTTGGGGAGTGACCAAAGGTTTGGGTATAGCAGCCCGGCCGTGTACACTACCCTGTGGAGCTCCAAAACATTTTGGGGGAAACAGGGGAGTTGAGGGGCACATTTTTTTCGCCCTGTTTGGGCGCCGTGGTTTTATGTTTTTTTGGATACAAACCGGGTTTTTACCCGAACTCCCTTTAGACAGCTTTTCCCTTTCGTCCACAGTTAATCCTGTTTGGGTGTGGTTGTCTTTCTTGGTGGTAGCTGACATTTTCCCTGGATACCGTGGCTCTTGTACTCACAAAAACTTTCTGTCTTGGTCACAAAGCCCAGCAAGACTGCCCCAAAAATTTTTCCCTTTGAAATCTGGTATGTCACCCTAATGTTGTGTGCATTTCATATTTTGAGCAAAACTCTGCTCTTACCCTGCTAATTGAACCTTCACACTCTGCTCTTACTGGTGCAATGTGCAACCAATGAAGACTGGCTACCAGGCTGGTCCAATTTAGCCATGAAACCTCCCACACTAAAATGACAGGTGTTTCAGTTTCATTGTCCAACCCCTGTAGGTCTCCATGTTAAATTTGAAGAATTTAATTTACAGACCCATTCAATAAATCAGAATATTGAAAAGTTAATTTATTTCAGTAACTGAATTCAAGTGAAATACATTATATATATTATTTACACACAGACTGTTTCTGTTAATTATGATGATTTTCTGCTTACAGCTAATGAAAATGAATTATTAAAATATTACATAAGACCAATAAAAAACTATTTTTAATACATAAATGTGTGCTTAATGAAAAGTATGTTTAGTACCTGCTTAAAGTTTATTTTTAAAGGGTGGGTTTGCTTGTTGCCCCCCATCTCAGCCGTCTCGTGTTGGGGTTTACCCCATTGGATGAGAGGGTCGGATCCCTGCGCCTTCAGGTTGGGGACAGGTCTCTGACTGTCGTTTCGGCCTAAAGGCCGAGCGGTAGTGCGGAGTACCCGCCCTTCTTGGCGTCCCTGCCGGGGGTCCTGGATAGTGCCCCTCCTGGGGACTCTATTATTCTGCTGGGGGACTTCAACGCCCATGTGGGAAATGACAGTGAAACCTGGAGAGGCGTGATTGGGAGGAATGGCCTCCCTGAATCCGTGTGGTGTTTCTTTATTGGGCTTCTGTGCTGGTCAAGGATTGCCCATAATGAACACCATGTTCAAACATAAGAGTGTCCATCAGTGCACTTGGTACCAGGACATCCTAGGCAGGAGTTTGATGATCGACTTTGTTGTCTTTTCGTTAGACCGCATGTTTTGGACACTCGGGTGAAGAGAGGGGCTGAGCTGTCCACAGATCACCACCTGGTGGTGAGTTGGATCCGCTGGAAGAGGAGAAAGCCGAACAGACTTGGCAGGCCCAAGCACATAGTGAGGGTCTGCTGGGAACGTCTGGCAGAGCCCTCAGTCAGGGATGTATTCAACTCCCACCTCCGGGAGAGCTTTGACCAGATTCCGGGGGAGGAGACACAGAGTCCGAGTGGACCATGTTCTTCGCATCTATTGTCGATGCTGCTGCCTGTAGCTGCGGCCGAAAGGTCTGCGGTGCCTGTCGCGGCGGCAATCCCTGAACCCCGTGGTGGACACCAGCAGTAAGGGACGCTGTCAAGCTGAAGAAGGAGTCCTATCAACTGTCTTTGGCTTGTGGGACTCCTGAGGCAGCTGACGGGTACCGTGAGGCCAAGGGTGCTGCGGCCTGGGCAGTGGCAAAGGCAAAAACTCAGGCCTGGGAGGAGTTCGGTAAGGCCATGGAGAAGGACTACCGGTTTGCCTTGAAGCGATTCTGGCAAACCATCCGGCGCCTCAGGAGGGCGAAGCAGTTCTTCGCCAACACTGTTTACAGTGGGGGTGGGAGGATGCTGGCCTCATCTGGGGACATTATCGGGTGGTGGAAGGAGTACTTTGAGGATCTCCTCAATCCTGCCATCACGCATTTCCTGGTGGAAGCAGAGGCTGGGGAATCGGGGAGGGACTCTTTCATCACCCAGACTGAAGTCACCAAGGTGGCTAAAAAGCTCCGCGGTGGCAGGGCTTCGGGGGTGGATGAGATCCGCCCTGAGTACTTCAAGTCTTTGGATGTGGTGGGGCTGTCATTGTTGACACGCCTCTTCAACCTTGCGTGGCAGTCGGAGACAGTGCCTCTGGACTGGCAGACTGTGGTGGTGGTCCCCCTTCATAAGAAGGGTGACCGGAGGGTGTGTTCCAACAATGGGGGGATCACACTCTTCAGCCTCCCTGGTAAGGCCTATGCCAGGGTATTGGAGAGGAGAGTCCGGCCAATTGTTGAACCTGGGCTTCAGGTGGAGCAGTGTGGTTTTCTTCCTGACCGTGGAACACTGGCCAGCTCTATACCCTCTGCAGGGTACTTGAGGGTTCATTGGAGTTTGCCCAACCGGTCCACATGTGTTTTGTGAACCTGGAGAAGGCATTAGACTGTGTCCCTCGTGGTGCCCTGTGGGGGTGCTCCAGGAGTATGGAATCAGGGGCCCTTTATTAGGGGCCATCCGGTCTCTGTACAAGCGGAGCAGGAGTTTGGTCCGCATTGCTGGCACTAAGTTGGACCTGTTCTCGGTGCATGTTGGACTCCGGCAGGGCTGCCCTTTGTCACCGGTCCTGTTTATAACTTTTATGGACAGGATTTTTTAGGCGCAACCAAGGACCAGCGCGGGTCTGGTTTGGGGACCAGTGGATTTTGTCTCTTCGTTTTGCAGATGACGTGGTCCTGCTGGCCCCTTCTAGCCAAGACCTACAGCATGCACTGGGGCGGATCAAAGCCAAGTGTGAAGCGGCCGGGATGAAGATCAGCTCCTGCAAGGCTGAGGCCATGGTTCTCGACCGGAAAAGGGTGGCTTGTCCTCCTCAGGTTGGAGGGGAGTTCCTGCCTCAAATGGAGGAGTTCAAGTATCTTGGTGTCTTGTTCACGAGTGAGGGAAGAATGGAGATCGAAAGATGGATCGGTGCGGCTGTCGCAGTAATGGGGTCACTGTGCCGGTCCGCTGTTGTGAAGAGAGAGCCGAGCAGAAAAGCGAAGCTCTCAATTTACCGGTCAGTCTACGTTCCTACCCTCACCTATGGCCATGAACTTTGGGTCATGATTGAAAGAATGTGGTCCTGGATACAAGCAGCTGAATTGAGCTTCCTCCATTGGGTGGCCGGGGCTCCCTTAGAGATAGGGTGAGGAGCTCGGCCATCCGGGAGGGGCTTGGAGTAGAGCCGCTGCTCCACCACATCGAGAGGAGCCAGTTTAGGTGGCTTGGGCATGTATACCGAATGCCTCCTGGACGCCTTTCTCGGGAGGTGCTCCAGGCATGTCCCACCGGGAGGAGGCCCAGGGGATGTGCCCAGGACACGCTGGAGGGACTATGTCTCTCGACTGGCCTGGGAACGCCTTGGTTCCCCCTGGAGGAGCTGGAGGATAATGCGGAAGAGTACATTTGGTCTGCGAAACGAGCCTCATCAGCATTCATATTCTAAAATAATGAATATGAATGTACCTTTTATTGCACCCCTAAATATAATTCATTAATTAGAATTTGGTAAGAAATGGTCTTTAATAACGATTTAACTTTTTCAAACAATTGAGAAGTCGAATGGGTTTTGACTCAAGTTCAAATCACCCAGTAGATTCGCACTAATTTAACATGATCAGAGCACTCTCAAACACGAGCTCTGTGAAATGACAGTGGAGGATTCATTTTGTCAGGCTTGTAATCGCGCCTTATTGATGTGTTTCCTGTGAAATGGCACATTGAAAAGAGCAGTTTCAGCCACAGGGCACCTCTGCTTCATATGGAAGTTGCAGATGGACATTTGATGTTTACCTCCTAATCACACTCTTTCATATTATCTTGCAAGGAGGCACGCACACACTAGCACAGGTGAAGCTCTATTACACTGATTTATTGAAGGTTAATTTAATCACTCATGTAATACCTAACCATAGGTGTTTTTACCCGCAAATACCCCAAGTTGCAGGTAAAAAAAAAAAAATCATGACAACAGATCAAAAAGTGATTTTATGAAGGTGGCATCAGAGACGGTCCAATCCATCAGAAGGGTGGCAGACTGTGGACGTGTTGCCATGCGTGGTGCCAGGCGAGGTGCCAGGCGGTCCAAGGCTCATCCTCCATGCCAGAGCCCTGAGGCTGTGTGTCCCCGTCACAAGGACAGAGAGGTTGTTAGGACCAACTGCACTAAATCACATACCTCCTCCCACCCACTGCCACAGCCAACAAAGCAGGTTGATGCAGAAATTCTGAGGGAGGCAGAGCCGCTACTGGAGGAATCCACTGGTTTGTTACAAGTAATGCAAATCATATCCTTTTATTACAATTGATGCAATGATCTATGATGTTGTTATGACACTTCCACTGCTTTAGAGAGGGCCCCAATGTCAACAAGGCTTTACACAGATTGAATGATTCCCTCTAAATGCATTTTAGAGTTTTGCACAAATACATTTTTAGTGCTAAGTAAACAATGCACCCATTATCTAGATATATTGGTTATGCATTTTTGTGCTTGGTGGCTGGATGTGCAAGAGAGTAAGGGAGAGATGGAAAAACAAAGAAGCAGAGAGAGAGTGGAGCACTCCTTCCCCAAAAGACATCAGTTCTGTAAACAGCGCTGGCACATTTTCCATTCCGTCAGCATTTTTCTTTACGTGCCGAACAGATAGCTAAAGGTACCACTTAATGTGATGGGAGACAGGATCTAATGGATTGATACACAGGTTTTGACATGCTATTTGAGCATGGAGCTTGCTATAATTGGTCATGTCATTGTGCATTAAACTAACAATATATAGAGTACTGCCCTGAGACGAGTGTCTTTAGCAAATCTGTCAGATATCACACCAAAATACCTCTGACAGCCCGCTCAGGAAGCGGCAGAGCACTGTAGCACAGCAGCATGAAAACACGCACCCATTGAAAAAACTTCAAATCAACTAAAACCTCTTTGTCCTTTTACTTTGCTGTCTCTTTTCACCTCTTACACTCCAAAACAATGTACATGTTCTTGATAATACAAATGTTTTGTAGTTTTTGCATAAGAAATGCATTTTCTTAAAATTTTAAGAAAATATAGATATTTCCTACGTTCTTTCACATGTTAGTGACCTTTGTAGTTTTTCGATAGATGGATGCAGTTCCTGCCAAACATCAGAGATGGAGGTCAGAGTCACAAGGTGAAGCCAACTTAGCTCTAACAAGGAATTCTGCACAGCTGTCATAAGATATAAAGTCACTTCTGGAGGGTGCTTGAATAGTCATCTCTTCTTTTATCTAAAATATTGGCACCAAAATGTATGCATTAAACACAAAACTCTTTTCTTTGCTCAATAACATGGTTCTTTATCAGACATGATGACATTACCAAAACACAAGGAAGGAAAACTGAATTTGGAGCTATTACTTTTTGATCAATTAAATTTTCTTCACCTTTTGATATTTTAAAGTTTACTCAGATTTGCAAAAAGCATTGCAGTGCCTTACAAAATTATTCATTTTTCACATTTTGTCATGTTTCAGTCTCAAACTTTAAAATTATTGTGATTTTATGAGATGGACCAACACTTTCTAATGCACCATTTAGTGCATTATAAAGATATCTGAAACTGGAAGGAAAGGTTAGATGGTTTTTTAAAATATTTTTTAGAAATAAAAATCTGAAAAGTGTTTGCCACATTTATATTCAGTCCCGTTTACTCTGAAACCCCTAAAATAAAATCCAGTACAATTTATAGTCTTTAGACTAATTAGAAAACAAAGTCCACATTTGTATGGTTTAATGTCAGTACAAAATCCAACTTATCTATGAATTCCTCAGAGAACTATAGTGAACTAGCAGCAACACAAAGGGATAAAGTTGTGGAAGTGTTTAAAGCGGAGTTGGGTTATAAAATAATGTTCCAAGCTTTAATCATCTTAAAGGGAACTTTTCAATCCCGCTTTCAAAAATGGAGTAAGAATGGCACCCTGAGACTCCTCTTCATTACAATGGTCAAACTGCTATGAAACGGAATATTTTTACATATAATGGTAACAAAAACAAATTTTTGCAGTTTGCAGGTGTTTTCAATCAAATTTTCACACCAGAAAGACAGTAATGGTCCAAGGAAAATATTTTTTATCAATATTTTTTTGTCCATCTGGAACCAAAATATTCAGTGTTTTTCACACAAATGAGGAACAGTTACATGCTGAAAATGTCTTAATAGTGTCTTTGTAAAACATATTTGTCTTTGTTCTAAAACCTGAAAGATGAAACAAAATTGTTTTTTTTCTCTATTTAAATTTACATAACTGCTTAATTTAAAACTTGATTGATTTCTTTTCCAAAGGCTCATGCAAGTTTTGCTGCTCTAGATAAATCTAGTAGTTGCTAGTAGGGGCAAGGGCAAAATGACTGCTTAGATTGATAGGTTGCTGACTCCTCATCAGATAAGCAGCAAAGAAAACCCATGGTACATCTGGAGGAGCTGCAGAAATCTGCAACTCAAGTGGGAGCATCTGTTCTAACACCATGCACACTTGGACTGATCTCACATTATCTTCTCTGTAAAGTCACTTGTGCATATATGTACATTTTGTTGCAGCGAATTCTAGAAATTATTAATTTAGGGTAGGCTGAAAAGCATGACACTCTTTTCACACAAGTCAAACATTTCATAAACCATGTATCCTTTGCATGCCACATTAAAATACGATGTGACCTAGTGTTGGTCTATCAGATACAATTTCAATAAAATGCATTGAAGTTTGTAGTGATAATGTGACAAAATGTGAAAAAATACTTTTGCTGGGCACTGTAAAAGCAGCAAAAAAGCCTCTGTGAAGCCTTGCGTACACAAGCACACCAAGGCAGAAAGGATATATGTCAACCTGCTCCAAAAAGAATCCACCACTATTTTGTCAGCCATTTTGTTTTCCTAAGTAGATCGTCGCTTCTCCTCGGTTGTCTGTCTGTCGGCGCTGTCATCCACTGCCATGCGATTGTTCTGATGGGCTTGATGCTCATCACTCTGTCAGGCTAGGCTTGCCTTTCATTAGTCTGGGCCCCCTCCATCCGCCACACTCGCACAAATCACATTGACATCAAAACTCCTCAGATCCACAGAGCAATTTAACTGATATTCATTAGAGAGATGACAAGAGCTGATGGGAGATGTGTGGAATGGAGGAGTGGGGGACTCATTGTGCTCCTATCCTATCCCTGTCCTGTCCGCCTCCTTTCATCCCCTCTCACTGCTTACTTTGTTTTGGGAGCATTGAGGCGAATCGGCGTTTATAACTATCCACCCTTCAAGGATAGTCAAGACAAAAGAACAACCGATAACAGATCTAATATCCCCATTATTATCACTAGAAAATACAGTTGAAAGGTTGTTTGTGTTTTTTTCATGCTAAATAATTGGCTACAGCAGATTTGCAGCTTCTGCATTGCTCTCCGACAGCCACTATAATGCTCATTTAAGCAGAAGTCCAATCATTTAGTCTTCCCCCTCCAGCCCCTCATTAACCCCCAAAGTGTCAACTATCTCATTAATGCCTCCAACTATCCTCACCCCAAGTCCATCACTAAACCTAAAACATTATCAACACAAAGAGTGTTGAAAAAATTGATCAAGTCTGGGAGATAATTTTCTATTTGCAACAACTCTGTTAGCACTGGAAACTCACAAGATATTCAATAAGGCTGCTCAGCCTTTTTCATTTGCATTATCAATGGCTACCGGCTTGAATCCCATCTTTCAATTAGCATCCTTTGTTAAAGGCTTTATTCTGCTTGTCAGATGTGAGTCATCTCCCGGTTCTCCCACAACGTTTCACCAATGTATCCTAAACGTCGGAGGGCCGGGAGCAAGTCTGAGGCGGTAATGAGTTTGTGTGAGAAGACGGGGTCAGGACACAGTGTGTGTGTGTTAATTAATCTGTTCCCGGGTGGGAGGAACTGAAGCGAGATGATGAGATTTAAGAGAGTAAATGGGTGTGCTGCACTCGAGCTGTCCTCCGTTGAGTGAGTGAGCAGGGTTAGAGGCTGGGCAAATGGCCGTCACCATAGTAACCAGATAACTTCCCCGGCCTCAAGTCGCTCAGTCAGTCAGTCATGACAAGCGAAGCCTGGGAAGATCAAACAGAAAGAACATGGTGTCCCCAGGCGTCTTCAAATGAGACAGAGGTGGATGGTCGCAGATTTAAAATGCAGATGTGTGTGTATGCGTGTGCCTGTTTTATGCCTTCCGAAAAATATTTTAAAAATTCCTCATTACATGGCTCTGAGCCTGAATTGTGACTACTCTGATGGCATCAACACCTGCCAGTAATATTGTTAGATCCAAAAACCTGTATTGAGGGAATAGCACCTGTCTTTGCATTCTGCACCACTGTCAGCTCGTCTCAGCACGCATATATAGGATCTACTTTATTTTTTCCAAGGGACAGTCGTGGAGTCCAGGTGTGTGCCAGATCTGCTGTCTGTGCCCAGGGCTCCTGATGGCTTCCAAGCCCCCGTGGTAATCAGCCCACTCTGCCTGCTGTTGGAGCCCGCCTGCCTCCTCCTCCTCCAGTGGCTCGTTTCAGAAACATCTGGTGGTTTACATGCAGCACACACCACCTGCCAGACGCCTTGCAGGCAGTGGCACCACTTGCACCTCTAGAGTCTGCCCCACTGTAACGACGACATAGGTATCAGCAGGATTTGGGAAGAACTGTGGCTCTGTGCAATCTAGTGTATTTTGAAGTTCTACACTGCACATCTACAGATGCTGAAATGCTGAAAAAAGAAGGATCCCAACAGCATGATGCAGACACTACCGTGCATCACTACACTAATGGTATGTGCGGTGTTATTTCTCTGCCACACATTTTTTGCTTGGACGTTTATTAAAATAGACATTAAATGGACACTATTTAGTATTTAGATGGCTATTGAAAGTGACTTATTGCACTGGATTTTATTTAGGGGAATCACAGTAAAGGTGGCTAAATACAAATGCAAGCCACACTTTTAGATTTTTATTTGTAAAAAATGCTTAAAACTGTTTAGCATTTTCCTTCTACTTCACAATTACGCACTATTTGAGTCTATTGCATCCCAAAAAGATGCACTGACGTTTACAGCTGTAACATGACAAAATGTAAAACTTTATTACTTTTACTAAGTACTAAAATGAATAGTATTGTAGTAACCAGGTGTGTGTTGCAACTTTTAATAATTACACTGCTTGGAACTTGAATTAAAAAACAATTGTATGCAAATTGCTCTGATTAATAAACATAATGCAAACAATTTTTTCAGCAGTTAATTCAGTTTAATCATAGAAGCACAAGGCATCAACATATCTGTATTGTGTCTTTTTATATCAAATAACATTTATAAAACTATTGTGCAAAACATTGTCCTTTTAATCTTCTTCAAAGGCTCTGCACCAGTGGATAGTCATTGTCCTCTTAAATTAGGAAATATAACAAGTATGCATAATTTAAACAGAAAATTGTAAGCTTACACAATATATTTACATTTTTACACAGACCTGGATTTTAAGTGCCCCTTACTCAGTGATGATGAATAAGGCAGATTTTACAATCAGCAAAGATAACTGATAACAATAAAAAAAAGTGATGAACTTCTGCTGTTTGGCAGATTCTTTTAAGGAGCTTTCCCAGGAATTTGGCTGCTTTAAGGTGTTAAAAATGACTAATCTGAAAGGGAATTTTTAACTCTTGACAAGACAGGACTGTACAAATGTAACAGTAAAACATGCAGTCTACCAGCAGATGAAATCCCCACTTGGAAAATACAAAATTAATACATTGGGTTTTGTAAGTTTCAAGTCAACGCCGTTTCTGTTCTAGTCAAAGGATTCATCGTGTTCTTACACATTTCTGAAGGTTAACGCAGACAGAGGAAGCTGTATATCTTTAAACTACAGTATACTCTGAAGTGAAATAAACGTCTTAAAATGCAGAGAAATTAGAGATTTTTGTAGGCCAAACTAAGGTCAACACATTGTGCAAACCTTTTTAACAGTAGCTCATGTTGTCTTCATGTGTTACCCAAAATTTTAGAGATTCTCTAATGTTTTTTTGTTTTTAACAGTCATTCTACATACGTAATCCAGTATGTCTAGTGCTACAAGTATATTAGTGTTTCTCTAGTTCACAAACATATAGCAGATGGTCCTCTGGAGACTTTCCGTGGCTCTTGCTGAGGTGAAGCTTGATGGCATGCTTAGTGGCGAACTTACGGACACAGAGCTGGCAGCTGAACACAGCTCCATTACTGCTGCAGTCATCAGGGGATTGTGGCAAAAGAAAGGAATCCAGGGGCGCTACTTTCTCAGTCAGAGTGTTTGTCTCCCTTACAGTCTGTTTGGGGGACAGCTTGGCTAGGTCCCTGACTCTGAAACCCAGGTGGGCTTCCAGGTGGCCCACATATGCTGTTGGGGTCCGGATCTGAGAGGCACAGTCACTACAAAAGAATATAGGCTGACCAGAGTCAAGGTTCTTGAGGAACTTGGTCCTTCCCGTTCTCCTAAGCTGGTACTTGACATTAGCCAGCCAGTGACTGATGGTGGTCATGGAGAGACCTGTGAAGCGAGATATGTGCATTCTTTCCTGTGGGCTGAGGTCATTGATGATATACTTCCCCTCTGAAGTCTGTCTCAGGCTCGAGGCAAACTGGGCCTGCAGCAGAAGGAGGTGTTGCGGGTTCCAGTTGGAGTGACGGCCCTTGCGTTTGTGGCCATGCAGAGATACATCGTCCTCATCATGTGTAGTTCCTACAACCTCCACTTTATCTGTGGCACGGGACCGTGAAGGAGGCTTTGTTACAGGGTGTGATTGTGTCAGGTTTCTAAGCATGTCTGAGATGTCCGACAAGGCATTCTCATGCAGAGGGCTGCTGGAAGTGTAGGGAGACACCACTGTTAGCTTTGTAGGAGTAACAAGAGAGATAGGAGAGATAGAAGAGCCCGTGGATGACGGTGTTAAGGCGCCTGAGCCCATAGAACCTCCTTTATCATTTTTACTTTTAGTGAGGTCGATCGGCTGGTCGTCATTGGGCTGGCAAAAACTATTATCAACGACACTTTCTAGTTTTTTGGTCTGTAATGGGGAAGCAGCCACTGCGGCCTTCTCAGTCACGCTCTGGCTGAGCCTGGAAAGCAGGCTAAGGGGATCTTGATTTGGCAAAGAGGGTTTGGCTGCTTTCCCCAAATGAATGTTCATTACGGACTGAAGAGCACTTAGTGGGTTGACAAAGGGCTGTTCGGGAGGAGTGTGACCAGTGATAATGGCGGTGCTGCATCTCAGTGTAGAAGCAAGGGGAGATTTAACTGCTGAGTCTCTCTTGGGTTCTGTTGCTGGGGATGCCCTGTCACTATGGCTCCCCCTGTCACTGTTGGCTGGAGTAACTTCCCTCCATCCCCTAGGTGAGTCAGCCTCTTCTCCCTTGTGTGATTCTCCAGCCTCACTGCTGCAAGGGGACAGCTGCTTCTCCCTCTTTGGAGACAGCTGTTTTACCCTTTGCTCCACCTTTGCTACCTTCTCCGTCACCTTTTTCACTAAATCTTCCATTGCTTGAAAGTTGTTAGTGGGAAAGGGGGAAGAAAGACTTAGTGGTGAGGAAATTAGGGGCTGGTTTTTAGCATAAGAGGACAAAGCCCCATCCCCTCCATTGAACAAGAACTTCATCTGTGAATTCTTTTCCATGTTGCCCTGATGTAGCTTGAGGGCACTAGGGAACTGGTAGGCTGCATGGATACTAGGGTAGCCTCCCCAGCTTGGATTCCCACTCTGCGCCTTATTGATGGCTGAAGTCACAGTGTTTTCCAGTGATTTTAGGATATCAATCCCTCCTTTAGGGCTCTCCTTTAGATCATCCTCTGTAAGATAACTATACTTGGAAATGTCATATTTTTCTTCTCCCTCACTCTCTTCCTCTTTACCAACAGTGGCAATGACTTGCTTTTCATTTGCACCACTCTCTTGTTTGGTGCACTCCTCCTCAACCTCCTCCTTCTTAATCTCTTTCAGAGGAGGGGAGGTGGCAGGGGTTGTGTTGGTTGGAAGAGGTGGAGGAGAGAAGGTGGAGGGTGCAAGTGGAACAGATTGAACCTTTTGATCAGTAGGAGTGGTGACTCTCCCAGGACTGGGGGAGATTGCCTCTGGAACTGATTTAATTCTCTTACCCACCGAGCTGGACACCCTCAGGTAGTGTCCGGTCACCATCATGTGGGTCCTCAGCTCTTGGAGTGTATTATAGGAGGTGCCACACTCCATGCACTTGAGGATCTGGAGTTTATTAGACTCAAATTGCCAAGAATAGCTCGCACCATTCTGGTGGCTGTATCGGTTGTTAGGGTTAGGGTAATGTGTGGAGGAAGGTTTTTGCGAGGGTTCACTCTGATCTGCTTTTGATTTAGGGGTTCCTTCTCTTGATCTTGATGACGTGAGGTCCAACCCCACAAGTCCTCTTTTCTTAGAGGACATGATTTTGGCTGCCACTGGGGCCATTGGCTCCTTCAGAGGCACTTTCTGGTAGTGTTTGGTCTTAATCATATGGACACTGAGGTCCTGTAGTGATTCAAAGGAATGGCCACAATACATACATTTCAAAACCTTCTGGGCATCCTCTTTTCCTTCCATCTCCAGAAGGGACCTCTTACGTGGTTTGGACCAGCGTTTTGAACCACTGCCTGTTTTGTCCTGGTTGTCATCCCGGTAGTGGCCTGTATCATTCATGTGAACGGTCAGCTCCACCAACGTGTCATAAGCTGCACTACAGCCCTTACAGCGGAATTTGCTAGCCCCAGTGAAGATTGAGCCAAACAGCTTTGGGTTTTGCCTGTGAAGCTGAACTGTACCAAAGAGGCTTGGCTCAGATGGAGCCGAGTGACGGCTCTGAGGAGGGTGCTGTTGTAGGGTCTTTGCTACTGCAGACTGATGCCAGTCAAAGCTGCTGCTGCTGCAGCTACTACTGCTGCTAGTGCTGTTGCTGCGGGCTGGCTTCTCTGTAGAAGCTAAGGACTGTGCCTGAAGTTGTGTGGAATTCAAGGTCAGTGGTGACCACAAAGGGCTGGTCAGGAAACTTGAGTAAATAGCCTTCATTTGTTCTAACGTGTCCATGCCTATGGGAGGTGTTTTGGCATCAGGATTCAAAGAAGCTGGGACAAAGTTGGATTCTGCTTTTCTGGATGGGCTCTCAAAGTCTGAGAGGCGGTCACTGGCTTCACTTACATGTGACTCACTGTCCATCTCTTGTCCTGAGAGCTCTGTGGCCTCAGCTGATTCCTGGTCACATGCCTGCTCCTTGGCAGTCCCTACACTTTGCTCCACAAATTCCTCTTTCATAGGAAGGTCATCATCCTGCGGTACTGACGGCTGTTCTCCTGCTTCGGCTTCCTCCACAGTCTGCTCTGCCAGCTCCTCAGGAGAATAAGCTGCAAGGAGAATGGAGACAAAGGGAGAAAGAATGAGATGAGTTAAATTGCAGGGAGAGTACATGCTATGTTAGAATAACTGGAGAAAAGTTTCCCTGCAATGTGTGCCCGAGGACTCCCAGGGATAAATGAGCCATCTGTGTGGGAGCCTTTAAAGCTGAGCTGAGAAATTACAGTCATCCCATTTCACCTCATCAACCGTTGAGGTGTTATTTTCCTCTAGGCGAGTCTGTATTTATATACTACCCCAGCCACATGGAACTTATGCCTCCCCTCTTTACACTCCTTCTATTGGAGGAAAACAAAAAAGAAATATCTTGGCAAAAACATAATGCACCATTTTATTTATCTCAGGGCACAACAGCTTGAAATGAAAACTAAATCTGAAATTAATGAAGCCCAATCTCACTGTGGCATTCTCCTCTGGGGTAATAAATGAGTTGGATCAACCTCCATCTGTCAGTTAATATGTTTGACGCCTCTTCATCTGCCTTCTCTCTGATTACACACAAATGCAGACTGACGCCCGCATGAACGCAGTCAAAAAGCATTTTTGTAAAAAAAAGTTGAAGTGAAACGCATGTCAAAATTTTGACGAAGAAATTTTGATAGGTTAACTAGACAATCCACTGTGTCAAGTTGACTGAAGTACTTCAGTACAGGTTCTTAAAATAAAATGATGAAGCATTAAATCTAAAAGAGAAAAAAGAAAAATCAGATCCCAAGCAAGTCAGAAGGCATAAGCTGGTTACTGCAAGGCTTTAAAAGTTGATGATATTAAAACCATCACAATTTTCCACTATAGGGTTCATGTGGTTTAAAATGAGGTGCCAGAGAAAGCAGTGACCAGAGATTTAAATGTTTGAAACATAGAGCGAGGCAGCACTGCCTCCCCTCCACTTGCCGCTGCACACTGCTGGTCAGCTGGCTGAATGAAGGCTACGGCATTTTCTCTTACTTGCAAGAAACACAAATTTGGCTCTATGGAAATATTTTTTGGTTGTGAAAATCAGGGACAATCATGATGTAGAAACTAAAAGTGTTATTAAGAACCATGACTGTTAGCCAGCCAACTGCATCCATGCAAACAGCCTAATTACTTAACCAGCCAATATCAGCTTGATATATAAGTGTTACTCTAAACACACACAGATTCCTGTGTTTCCCGTGGCGACAAGTCTACGCATCTAACGCCAACTAAGCCACCACTCACCCCGAGCCCACCACTCCCTCATCTCCTGACAGCCTCACTCACAAAACCACTCAAGTTGAGGAAAAACAAATAATCTGAAAATAGCGGATCGCCTGTGGACAGGTCTGAGGCCGTTCGGACAATATTGTAAACTAAGACAAATGCTAGAAAAAAAAAACCTGGATATGGACTCAGATGGTTTGATCAGCTACACAGTTGAGCTTAAACAGGCACACACACAAACACAAATACACTGTGTAACTAAATCTTTCATGCCCTCACCTCCACCCTCCATACACATATCCAGTCTAAACAAAAATGTCATAGCTGAAATAACTCTCATTTCCAGTGCTAACAGCCAATCTCAAGGCAGCCAAGCGGCTGGCGCTGGTCTGATTTGGACCCCGGGGGCACAGTCAGCAGGCAGCCTTACCGTGAGGCCAGCCTAATGGAGACCTGGCAGGTGCGACCCACTCTCCGTCCTCCCGGAGATTTGGTTTGTCACTGGGTATCCATTACCTGCCATTCTCCGCTGATAGGCCCCGACAGCCCTGATCAAAAGATGTCGTCGGGCCCCAGTCCGCTTGGCAGTCAGTGGCATGTCGTTTGTAAAAAGGGCCAAGCAGGGTGTAAATAAAATGACATGATCACTTCCCCGGCCCCTCATGTTCTGGACACAATTATGATAATGCGGACGTGGGGAGAAGGGAAAGGAGGGGAGGGGTGGAAGAATGAAGAAGGGGTGAAGAGGTAAATTGCTCACGCTCAGAGAAACATACTAGGAACATATCTTCCTGCAAATAGTGTTCAGCTGCTTCCCTCCTTACTCTCACTTTACTTTTATTTTTTATGTTTATAAAAAGAAAATCCAGGAAGGTTAAGTTGTTGCGTTCTCACAGGTTTGTTTGTCAGTTTGCATTAAAATGGCTTGGCATATTGCTAAACATTTGATTTATTTCATGGGACTGAAGTTGCACAGAGAATCTGGTTTTCGATTGGAATCTGACGATTTTCAGTTCGCTTGATCCTACAGAAGCACTGTACATCAAACTGCAACAAATATTGCAATATCAGTGAGTGCTATTTCACAATCTCAAAGGACTGCATGGAATATTTGGAAGTTATTATACCTCAAGTATCACGCATTCACACTGCATTATCAATAATACATTTGGCCAGTTGGTCGGACTTCAACTGGTCTTAATTCCTAGACCTGATGTGGGTTTTTAGTGACTGAGATGTTAAAGCTCACAGAGAGCAGTGAGGACATAGTGTAATGGTAAACCAAGAAGCAGGTCAAGTAAATTCAGGTTGATTGTAATCTGTATCATTGCAGCAATTTTCAGCAATAGTATCACATTTATAATGTTCCTGAAATCATGCCAGCCAGTCAGAAACTCAGTTCCAGATCAGTAACTGTGCCACATGTAAGCGGCATCAGGTAAGCAGCTTCATGTCGACAACAACACTCTTTGGTGTGGATGTTGTTACTAAGTGAAGAACCCTGAAATTTAGCTATTTTCAATAGCAGTAAGGTGGTTAAAAACATAGGCAGAGGAAGCAAATAGATGTAAAAAGCTATCTAAAAGCAAGCTCTATTTTCTACGAAATGTCTGCAGGCCATTCAAACTGTGAGGAATGAGAGAGAAAGAGAAACAAAAAAAGGCAAAGTTTCTCAGTTTTGTCTTGTTACGCTTTCAACTTGTTTTGAAACACGATGGATTTTTGGTAGCCTTCTGGAAATGTCCGTGCTATAGCAAGAATCTACATTTTCCAGGGAATACACACTGAAACTGTTGTTTTACTAATGCTAACAATGCTAATTGCCAGTGTGAGCTGTTAAAGACAGCATAAACTGTGTTTCTGTTTTAGGATGGGCTGCAAGGTGGGGCAGTTAGTTGCACTGTTGCTCTGCAGCAAGAAGGTCCTGGGTGAGAATATTGGCCTGGGGTCTTTCTGCATGGAGTTTGAATGTTCTCCCCTTGTATGTGTATGTTCTCCCAGGGTACTCCCGCTTCCTCTCACAGTTTAAAGTCATGACTGTAAGGTTAATTGGTCTCTAAATTGCCCTTAGGTATGAGTGTATGTTTGCATGGTTGTTTGTCCTGTGTATCTCTGTGTTGCCCTTTGATGAACTGGTGGCCTGTTTCTCCGTAACCCTACAAGGACAAGCATTTATAGACAACGGATTGATGGATAGATAGATGTATTTGGACTGCTCTCTCACACATGCCATGACACAACCTCTGCTTCTAATATTAAATACATCTTCATATGCCATAGCTCTTAAAGATATGTCGGTAAAATCTGGTATCCGCAGGTCAAAGCTATACAAAAACTTGAGATTGATAATTGGTATAAGGTTTAGTTGTGATTGGGGAATATCTGAATTGAATTACCATATCCCATGTAACCACTTTTCTAAACCACCTTCTCTCCCATTTTCTGGTAGAAAACGTTTTACATTTAATACCAATAGGGCTGCATCTCTATGGGCTATTGAAGTGCAAGCAGCACAGAATGGAGGGAGAGAAAAGTCCAAAAAAGACCAGCAATAAAAATCTTTAGAGTCAAACCGTGCTCCCAGGCAATTTAAAATGCAAAACAAAAACCATTATGTCTGAGCACTATCTGTTAATTTAATCCCCAATGACTGATAATCCATCACACACGGCGACAACCACATCCAATTATTCTCCCTGCCTTGACTGACAACAGAGGTGATTTATCAAGCTAATAAAAGGTGATGGGAATATAGAGGCTCCCTTAGAATAAATTATGAATATTTTGAATACAACAATACTCTTGGTAGCACCCTTAAGTAATATCTAAGCATATGGTGCAGGCCGGTTTATAAGTCTTCTTGGTGTTTGTGTCTATGTGTGGGCGTGAGAAAGAGAAAAGGAAAGCAAGAATGTGTGGCGGGTTCTTGTAAGGATAAACTGAGCTGATGCCATAGTGGTGGTGGAAAGGGGGGGCAAGAATCATTAGGTTCCTTGAATGATTCCGCTGGGATGGGGTTGGGTAAGAATGGTAGGAGGTGCACTTTCACACAATCAGCATCGCCGTTGCACCTCACAGAAAAAGAAAAGGGAAAAACAAATTCACAGAAAACAAAAGCTGTGGAAAAAATGAAAGTCTTGTCTATGGAGGCACACAGTTCAACCCCAAATACATGGCAAGTAATTATAAATAAACCCCCCCCCCCCCCATACACATTCACACAAACTGACTCAAACATGCACGTAGATGCAAGTGATGAGGAAAGACAGTGACATCTTGGCATGCAGGAAGCATTCCTGTGGAGTATCATTTTCATAAACATAAGGGCCGCAGACGAGGAGGGAGAGATCATCTGATAGAAATACTGCAGTGCTGCTCTGACGACCAGGAACAACAGAGAGGGCAGGGTGTGTGTGTGTGTGTGTGTGCGGGGGTGGGGGGGTTGTTGGGGGTAATTAGGCAGGAAGGTGCTGTGGCTGTCTCTGACACAGAGGCTTTCAATGTCTGTATCCTTCTCTCTGTCAATGTGTTATTTCTCTTCAAGTGCCGCTGAAGGTCTTAAACTCTGTTAATGCTGTATCCTAAACAGGCCCTCATGTGAATAAAGAAAACCCCACATGACCTCCTGCAGAATAAATCTGCTCGCTGCTGATGTATCTCATCACCATAAAAAAAAAAATAAAAAAATACCAACCAAAACACACATCTGCAAACTTTAAACTTTGTGCAAATAGTCTGAATGATCTCTTTATCGCACCACCGCTTTATCCTTTTTTTATTTCAAAATCAACGTCTTGACCAAGAGGAATGTTCCACAGCTGGGGAAACAGTCTGGGGAGGCAGATCACACCCAACAGAAGCACGGTAAACAGGATGTGTCATTAGAATCTGTACCTGTATCTGACCCTCGTAGCTAAATGATTGCTTGGTCAAAAACACAACCTTGCCAGAGGCAACATGAATTAAAAAAAGGGCTGTCCTTCAGCGGTCATCATGGATACAATCTTTCATTTTAACTGCTTTTTTCACTGAAGAACAGGGGCTGGTTTGAACAGCATATTTATCTGGAAAAAATGCTTCAAATAGTTTTAACTAACTAGCTAAAAACAGCATGTGTTATAAATATACTGATATTTTCTTGTTTCTTTTTTTTTTTAAATCCAATGATACTTTTGATTCCTTAAGATGCACAGAGAAATCCGCTAGACGGCAGAATGAGTTGGTTTACATCTTGCTATAAGCACCATGATACAGGCATCAGACTGCAGTTTTATTCAGTTTGTCTATGTTATAATGTATCTGTCCCTATCAAATAAACCTAATAAATAATTAAATAAATCCCAAAGGCTCCCACAGAGTCAGGAGTAGTTGACTCTGGGGACATCCACTCGTACTCGAGGCGGACTTAATGTGGACTCCAAGCGGATGTCCGCAGAACACGTCCATGCAAAGCTCTATTTTTCGACCACAAAAAATAAACTTGGTGGGAAAAAACCTTCACATTTAATTGTTTTATATGTGACACCAAGCTGATAAGGATTGTGCTCTCTGCGCTGCACTGACAGGTGTGCAGTGGGTGCCCTGGTGGAGTACAAACACGGCTAGGCACCCAAGTGGCTCATCAAAATTGCTATCCATTCGGAAATATTCAAAGTGTTTCTCACTGTCCATCGTCTTCATGTCCTTCACCAGCGTATTGTATCCCCCCTTTTCATCCCTAATCATCCCTAGCTCTTTTGTTTTCCAAAGCTACAAACAAAATGTAGGAATTTGACACAAGAAACTGGTATGATTGACAATGAAATCTCAAACGTCTGCTGACAGTGTGCGCAGAGTATGCCTGACTCTGTGAGAGCCTTTAATCGGCCCTGACGATGACTACCCCCAAAAATGTAATACTTTGCAACACCTAAGCATTAACCACATCACGATAATGCTATTCAATGTGGACGCGATTATCGTGTGAAATGGACAGCAGAATTTTCATGAATATATAACTTGATGTTTCTGTACAGTAATTCCAGTTGGTTAATTATTATACCTTTATTTCTCAAAAGTGTATGTTTCTGGAATTTAGACAGAGTATTCGGAGTAGTCCACATAGGTGGTCTCTTTTAGCTTAATGTAAAAGAACGGTAGCAACAATAAGACCAAACACCTAACAAGAAAAAAAAGACACATTTTGGATGATGTGATGTTATTTTAAGAGGGATATTTTTTATTATTACTGGGTATCAAAAGAAAAGAAGGGATAAACATCTTTTGGGATATTTGTTCATCAATTTGTTCATCAATATTTTTTTGATATTTGTTATATCAATATTTTTAGAAGACTAACACTCTGAAAGAAGTGACTAAAACTATAACAGCATGACATGTCTGTCTTGAAATGCATACAGTATTTGAGCTGGACATTGACTGCCTTGAACCAACACAGCTCCTCAGTGAGGGGCCCTTACTGACAGGAAACAGCTTAGGAACATTACAGGACAGGAAGCCACCTCAGTATCAATCAAATAGAAAAAAAGGAAAAAAGAAATCTGTTTTGTGGTTTCTCTCACGTTTTTCAGCTGTCTAAAGCTTTATGAATAGATTAGAAAAGATTTGTCCAAAACAGCCCCATTAAGTCCAAATAGCAGCAGATCAGTAACATACCTAAAATGCCTTTCCCTTGTACACGTGTCAAAGTAACACACTCAATCAAACTTAGGTCTCTCCTTCTTTTTCCTTTTATCCCTTCAAGCTGGCCTAAAGTCCCACGAGAAAAACTATAACAGGTGATCTTTGGCCACTTTAAGAATTAATACGTTGTGACATAAGTCGCTTTTTTAGAGATGACCAGGAGAAATCTAAACCTTCTAATTTTATAGGTTCTTAATTCATAACTCTGCTACAACATTCGGCATTTTCATGCAGCGTGCTTCCAGGCAATGGTGGATGTCTTTGTCAGGTTTTATTTGTGTGCATTCCCTACCCCCTGATGGCAGTGTGAATACATTGTGTCCGCCAATTGTAGTGCAGGATGTGTGATATGGGAGATGGGAAAAACAGAGAGATCATTCTGGCCCCAGGCGAAGCTTAGGGCTGAACCTTGTCAGTGAGCATAGTGAGAGGAGAGAGAGTGAACAAGCGAAGGGATTGAACCCTCAGCTGGTTGTTGCGTTATGGCTGGACCTCAAAGCTGCCAGCTGCACACACAGACCCCCACGACCTGAAAATGTATCCAGTTTATCTGACAGGAGACAAGTCACAAACACATAAAGGCCTCCTCGTACTTAATCCAACTCAGAGGAGAACGAGGTCACGAAATGCAACGGGTCTCAGTTTGAAGTAGCCACAATAAGTGATAAAACATAATGGAAACAAACCAGAAAATCTGCACAACCTTCTTACACAGGTGCACATCCAAGGCCACAAATAAGGACTATAAGAGAAAGCAATGCTTCATTCAAATCTTGCTGTAAGAGTCAATCTTCCTTTGACAAAAATTTCTTTTCTCCTCGTTTTTGTGCACTTTTCACCAGTATGTCTTGGTCAAAGCTCCGTGAGGTTTCTAGCTAGTCTGAATTTCTATTTTCGTTTTATTAGGTAACTTATTAGAAACATAAGGAAATAAAAAATGTTCTGGTATGAATGAGAATGAGATAGAGATTCAGATAAATCTTAACCATTTGTTTTTAAATGCAAGGTAGAAATTTAACAAACTCTGTTTCATTCACATCCCTAATTATTGTAGAATAATTCAGTCCAGGTTTGATCATTTTATATTTTGCACTATTTACACTTATCTCAGTCTAAGGTGGTCTTAATGCCAAAAACGCATTGAAATTGCACTTTTTTGTTTACACAAAAATAATAAAGGGTATATAAATCACAAACTATGTTATAAAGAATCTCTGTTCAATGTAGAAAATCCAGTTGAAAAATTTTAAAATTTTCAAACACCCCTTTAGTTAAGCACCAATCAGACACCAACATATGCATCACCAACCAATCACTGTGTACAGCACAGTGGGCATGTGTGTCCATTGACTGGCCATGCAAAAAAGCAGTCCAAAACCTGTTTGGGTATCAAGTGTCTCATGGCACCCCCTAAGCCATGCCACCCTAGGTGAAAGCCCATGCCACCCTTATAAGTAACCTCCACTAATCAAAAGGTCACCAGGCTGTGTAACATGAGCAAAAAATTAAGAAGAAAGCTGAAAGAAACACAAAACTAAGACAAAAAACAGGTAAGCTAAGATGAGTACCCCATAACCTGCATGCATAAATGTTTTTAGATTATTATATGCTTGTTTTAGATTCCTGCCTTGGGCAGCTTATTCAGAGTGCAACCTAAAGCTGGAAGCAAATAATAGCGGTAAAAACTGAAGGAAATTGTAAAGCATTATTGTAAATAACCTAAAAATTCAAATTGGCTTGCTTGAATGTTTCCTTATAGTGGAAACTACACTGCAAGACTGTATGCAATAAAAAAAAAAAAAGCTGTGGGAAAAGTAAAGCCTGTGGGTGTATTCCATCAGCGGTGGTAATGTTTAGCTTGTTTTGCCACCAACAGTGTTTTATCTTTTAAACTAGGCCTGTTTAAAACCGGCCCCGATCTGCTCTTGCCTGTGACCTAAGCTGAGAGCAGGAAGCTGTAAAACTGCCCAAAGAAAAAACCGTTACAACAAGACCAACAGGAATCAGACTCACATTACTGTTGTTCTGATATGGATTTTGAAGATGCACACATACAAACAAATTATCTATCGTTACATTTTAACTTGACAAGAAAAAAATATTCTTCTTCTTTCTTCCTGTCAGGCTTTCGTTAAAGTGTATTTAGGGCCATTAGAAATAACCTTTTCTATGAGTCAGTTGTGGTTTATTATGTAAAGAGCCTGCTAAGATTTTGTCAAATTTAGAGACTTGCTCAATAACATAATGTCTCAGCTATTTGTTTAAAAGAACAAAACAAGAACAATATCAAAAGAGCCTTTCATAAGCAAATCAAAACTTTAAGTAAAAAAAAATGTCCAGGCTTTTAAAAAAAACAATACAGGGGTAAAAGCTCAATATCAAATGATGGTAATGCAGGTCTAGAGTTAAGGAGTTCCAAATCCTACAACGTTAGAGCGAAGTCCGGCTTACAGTATATTGGCTTCTTCTGTTAAAAAGCTGCAAATGAAACGAGCGCTACGTTCAAAGCTGAAACTTGGGCCAAAAAAAGTTTGGGAGAGGAGAGAATAAACTGTGGTTGAGGAGCCGGACAAACTAAATCCCTCCTACAACACACAGCTGCTGCCATGATCGCCTAGCAACGAGGAGGTGATGGACGCGGCCTGAAGATGGATGGTCACCATAAATCACTGTAGTGTGTGGGAGAAGGACAATGTAGGAGGGAGAGAGAAGGGAACAAGGAGAGGACAAAAAACAAAACATTCTTTTTCTTCACTCCTCTTTCAGAACAGCAGAGCTAACCTTGCCTTGACCTCTCACTGTACTTTCAATCAAATATTTTTGGGAATCAGATGGGTTTGGAGACTTTCCTCAGCAAAACTTCATGACAACTTTCATATAATTATTTATGTTGTCACCAATGGATCTTTTTAAAACATATTACAAACCTGCACAGATATCATTTGTCTCTCCACCAGACTCAGCAGTGAATGGACCAGTTACCAGGATCAAGGAATCCCGAGGAAAAAAAACATAAAAACTTTGATTCATAGTTACTAAAAAAAAAAAAATCATACTATTCCAGTTGTTTGAAATCCTTTTTTCGAGATGCCAAAGTGATGGAGAATTTTCTGTAGCTCTAAAGAGTATAGAGTAATGGTTAGGGAGGAGTGTAATGCACTCCTCCCTAACCTGTTACTGTGCACTGTTGGCTGAAAAAAAATCTTTTAAAAGCACAATGTAATTTAATTTTTATAATCTTAAGTCGCATTAATTTTAGTCTAGTTTTTGGAGAGTTTATCAATAGGCTATAGATGTCGAGGCTAAAATTGGTTTATGGTCTAAAAGTGATTTTCAGCTTGTTTTTACATGTTTATTAGAGGTGTAAAGATAGATTTGTTTTAACCAAGACTAGGCTGGGCTCAAACTCTAAACCTCTTAATTACTAACGCAACATCTCTACTCATAGACTTGCACATCAGCACACTTAATGATGTGCAAATAATAGGTTAATCTAGGACTTTAAATTTGCACCATGCACACTGGTATTATTGATGTCATATCCCAACATCATATGGTCCAAAAAGTGAAGTTAATTCATTAAATCAAAAGAAACTGTCTTTGAGTTTTGGTTTATGCTTTGCATGATTCACAGACTTCGTTGTGGACTTCACAAATTTTTATTCTAAGTCTAGGTTTAGAACACTTTGGTCCAAACCTAGACCAAATACAAAGGTCTAAACCAGTCTACAGACTTAACATTGACTCCAGTCTAAATGAGGTCTATGTGTCACCTCAAGACTGAAAAAATATCTAGTGCTCAGTGAGACTGTAATAATCATTTTAGCAACAATAGAAATAATTGTTGCTTATCATACTGTGAGAATCCCATACCAGCCAGTGCCAGATTCAACTAACTTTTAAAAGATGATAATAATGACCGGCTATATCTTTCATAAAGCAACTCTTCAGGCAAAGCAATCTGGGTAGTGTAGTTGCGGGATAAACATCCCTGGGCTATCTGATTATGGCTTACTGCTGCGGCACTGGTGTCTAGTAACACTCAGAGAGCGCTCACCCATCCATCACACAGTGAGTGTCTGTCTCAGGCTTTCCACCCTGCTTCTTCTCGTCCTGGCTCTCCAGTTACAGCCACGGCCGGCCTAAATAATATTCTTCATGATAAATGGAGCTATAAGCCTGGTATCCATCATTAATCTGATTTTTAAAGAAGCATCCATCTTGGAGAGAGCCTGTTAGGGCCACGGGAGAGCAGAGCAGCTCGGGTTCATTTAAAGGCCAGGCTGCTGCATGAGTGATACCTGTCAGCCCTGTTCATCAGGAAGCAGCGCACACACATTAAACATTGACGCCATATGGCCCCATTTGCCCGCACGCACACACACGTCTGCAGTACCTCTGTGTGTGTGTGTTTTTTGTGCATATATCATGAGTAAACAACGCTTGCACATTTGTCGGACTTGTACACAGACAAAGCATATTTCTCCCCTTCATTCAGACATCTTGCGACGTGTCATGGAAGAACATTTTGTCACTCATCAAGACGCTGCTCAGTGTAACTCAATCCTTCCTGTCATCTCAAAAAAATCTCCCCTCCCAAACACTCCTCCTCAAGGGTTTCAGGAAAACTCACTCTTCCCTGGAAAATCACTCACACGCACACAAACAAAAGTTTATCTCTTGCTCCTCCAACTCTGCATCTCGCTCTTCATTCCTCAACTTTTTAGTTTTCTTTTTGGTTTCTCTCAGTCCAATCTCTGTCTTGTTTTTCCTCTCTTCCCTCTGTCTTCTCTTCCTCTCTGCCCCCTACCCACCTCCCGTCTGTGTGTATCTGGTAAAGCCTGTTTGATAAATGACACACGTCACCGTGTCAGAAGCGAAGGGTGGGTCAGTGATAAATGACTCTGTTGAAAAGGAAATCGGCTCTCTGGTATGGCCGGCCTATTCTCCTTATGGATTGGGTTTCAGGACCCCTGAAGAACAGAGCCGATCAGGTTCCCCGAAAAAGAGCACACATCCCACCAGGCTCTGACGCTCTCTCACTTCTTAGAGGAAAAAGGTAGGTGGGGGGTTGGTGGGGCTGTGGGTATCCAGCCTGTCCCAATTGTTGCCACAGTGCAGCTGCATCCATCACAAGAGCGGTGGGACTATTTTTACAAAGCCTCCGAGTCGGTGCCAAGACAGCAGTCTCTGCTGAAAACCTCAGCTGAAAGCCCACTGAAAGCTGAAAGGGAAGAGCGAATGGCTAACAGTTTTCTATTTGTGACACTACTACACCACTTACACTCCTCTCTAAGAGCCCAACCCTATGGCTTGACATCTGCCAAGTGTGTGTTAAAAAGGAGAGAAGGCCAATTTCAGCACCCCCACTCCACCCCCCAACCATCATCCCCAGCACCACTACCTCCTCCTCCTCCCCCCTCATGCCCTTCTTTTTTCTCCTAAAGTCTATCTTTCAGTCACTTGCTGGCAGGGTGGCACCGTTATCATTGCACAGGCAGGATTTATGGAGTAGAGGCCCACAGTTAAAAACAAAAAAAGGCGTCTGTCAATACCTGTGGGAAACACTCCGTCAGCCGTCCTCCTCCTTTCACTGGTGCTCACAGCCTCATTAGGTATGCACTTATCAGACACATAGATCACAGACGTGACTTAAATTCAACGCAATCCGGCTGCAGGACTTTCATTAGCAACAAGGCCTGCAAGGCCAAACCATTTGCCTCGCTCTAACACCTGCAAACAAGCGGAGGCAAATTGTTTTTGGAGTTCTCAGACGATACTGGTGCACATGTCAACCAGTAATTATGTCCAAACTGGTGCTCCTCTGCTGCTTCCGTAAGGATATGCTTTTCACACACAAACAGCAAGGCAGACACACTTCTTTTCACCAGCTTTTTGACCCCGTCACAACATGTGGGCATGCATCTGTTACACAGACTGTAAAGGCTTGCATCATTACTAAAGCCAGCTATGACTGGGCTGGTAGTCAGTTTCAGGGTATACTGAAATTAGTTCATGTTCCAAAATGGCAAAAAATTCTGCCAATCGGTTTCTGAGGTTTGAGATGACAGAGAAAGTGAAGAGGAGACAAGAGTTTTATTCATCCATTTGGAGCATAGAGTAATGCAGGGTTGTCTATCTCTCACCTGTTGCTGTGCACTGCCAGTCAGCTGAGAGAAGGCTCTTTTCTTAGATAGAAGACAAATTTAGCTATTATATATAAATGTTTCCAGCTGTGGAAAAACAGAATCATGGTGTGCAAACTAAGGGAGCACCTCCCAGCACTCTTCAAAAAGTCTGTGCTGTTTTAACATTACAGCTGGTACGATATGAGTGGAATATCTATTAAGGTAGATGGCTCATCCAATTAACAGGATAACACCAGCTTGTTAGACTAGTTTTATTCTACAAAGAGCCTGAAAGGTAGCATCTTCAGAATAACAAGCATTAGAGAACTACTACTAACTTCAGTGGGAGTTTATTCCATGTGGTTGTTTAAGTCTATAACATTATTGTAACTGTAAAAATTAATGTTATATTATCGTAGTAGCAGCAGGAATAATGGTAGCTTTTCTGCCTTTGAATAAAAACAACAAAACATGCATACAGTAAATCACATACAATTTATATTCATTTTTTGTGCAGATACTGTACTGTGAAATAGAGGTTACTGCATAATTTAGTGTTATCAGGGAAAAAGAATGAGGACATCAATTGCTGATGTTTGCAAACCCTACTTTTTCTCTTTAAAAAAAATCATCACTTTAATGGTTATTGCACAAAAAACCAAGAGTGTATCAGGATAAAATTGTAATTCCACATTGCAAATCCCTCCCATGAAATTTTAGTATTTTTCACAAGGATATCATACTGTAAGAATCTCATAAGAGTCCCATGCCTGGTGTTAACACTGCATATCAGGCTGTCACAATTTTCTAAGCATGCATGTGCTGTTCTTATGTTGCACTGGTGATGTGCGAAGACAAACAGATGGCGTGACAGAACACTTAAGACCTCCAGGTTTCAAGGATTATGGCCAGATTCCAACAAATACACTACAGTTATCATTCCTTTCATGGGTAGATCCAAATCACGCACACATACAGACCCAATGAATTGAGAGTAGGTGCCAATTTAGATGCACACTCACATTGACAAAAATAAGGAATGGGTGCCAATCTGTCAGCTGTATTCCTGACCCTGGAGAAAAAGGAAACTGTCGTTTATCAGAAAGGTTCAAAAATAACTGAAACATAGTATTTCAAGCTTCGGATAAAAATAGACAGGATGGACTGCGATCTCTGTGATGACCTTAGAGAGCAGTAACACATTTAGTAAAAAAATAAATAAAATAGCAACAGAAACGCTGTAGACAAGTTATAACGCAGGACTAATTGTGACAGACCTTTCACGTAATTGAGAAATGATATAGATTTTTTTTCGGCATGGTAGGTTCTTATCACAAACAAGTCAACTTTAAGCAACATTGTAAATAATCTAGCCGTAACTATGAATGGCCCAGTTAACAGTAACAAGACCTTAAAGAGTTATGGTATTAAAATTGCTAAAATCTAACGTTGTACCGTTCCTACTGTTTAAAGTCATTTTAACGTGATGCCAGAGAGAGTTCCAGAGTGGCAGCAGTTTTTTCAATTTGAAGCATAGAGTAAAGTAATGTTGTGCCTCCCCACCTGTTGCTGGGCACTGGCAGTCAGCTGGCTGGAAAAAGGATCCTATGCCTTTCCCTTGCCTTCAAGAAGGATTTATTCGCCGTTTTAAAATATTTATAGCGACAGAAAGAAAAACAAACATTACTCTTAAGGCAACTCGGTTAAAATCACAATTAACTCTATGAGCAGCCTCACTAATTTACCAGCTAATATTAGTGTCACACTTGTGTTACTCTACAGAACAGAAAACACTAATACTGAATTTAAGTTTTTTGTAGTCTTTGTATTAAAACAACAACAGAAACATTTTATATATTACGGTGGCATTTTCATCCTGTGAGAATCTCATCCCGGCCCATGGCTTTTTCAGGCTATTTTGTGTGTTCAGTTTAGTTAACCGAAAGTAAATTACTATATGATGGAATAATTTGTATGAATTGTACTCTAAGAATAAAATAATAAATATAAAACAATACATAAATGTATAGAAATAAAAATAAAAAAAAGGAATAACATTCGATGTTTTGATCATAAATTAGCATAGTACAAATGAGATCACACACAAAGATGACAAACCAAAGGATGGATGGAAATGTGTTGTTAATACCCGTTAATACCGTTAATACGTCAACCAATTCTAAAAATGTAAAAAGAGGGGAGGTGATTAGGAGTAAAGAGCCTCAAACAGTGTCCATCTATAGTCTACTGATAGATTTGTATTTGCAGATGTTCCAGTCAATCAGCCACAGATTGGAATGAACCAATTTTCCCTTGAGTGACTTTGATCAGTGGTCAACAGGTCAAACCCTGAAAAGCTCTGCATTGTCCCCTGTATTCATTAAATGCAACAAAACTAAGACATTCCACCATTTGTGGTCTATAGTCGCATCAAGCAGTGGTAGGTTCATGTGCTTTAATTATTTTGGATAATCTTATAATTCCTTCATTTTCTATTCGGTTCAAAACTGCGATCAAAAAAATCTGCAGCACATTTTTCATTTTTTTATGTTACAGTTTGTATGAAAAACAATCTGAAGAAAACTGAAGATCATTGCATCTCAACTTGAAATAAATAAATTACATTTAGACAGTGTATATTAGCAAGCATTCCAACTAATCTTCAGTCTGTCACAACTTACCCCCACCTATGGGGTATAGACTTTGAGCAATGTTGTAAAAAACAGCAGGCAAATACTCAAATAACTGAAGTGCTCATTTGTAGCAAACATGTAAAAGATGTTGAAAAATATGTGAACAACGTTCTTTCATTATAAAGTTAAAAACCTAAAAGTTTTAGGTTGTACCCCACTCTTCTCTACCTCCTGGACTATTTAGTGTAATAGCTGTGTCTTTGCCCATTCCTTCTAAAGCTGTTGCTGACTTCCTGTTAAGTCAACGGCGTATACTTCAGCTGCTTCAGTAGCTTCAGGCCCTGAACTAGAGGTAAAGCTAATCGCCAGCCACAAAAGGAAAGAGGTCTGCGTTTCCACAGTCGGGAAAACTCTCCCTCTTCCATGTTTTCTCGGCTGTTTACGTGGCCAGTCGCCCTCGGTTGTTAAGAGCACTCAGACCTGACCCAGGTACGCAGGCCCATTTGTCACCTGCAGCAGAAAATTGAGTTACAGCACAACCAAAGGCGAGCAGCTCTGTGTAATATCAAGTTGATTACATCAAAGTGGTGGCAAACCTCATTGGGCCAGGCACCCCGAGCTTGTCATCTCCAATCACAGGGCCTGTCAGGACTCCATCAGCCTCACGGCTAATTGGACCAACGCTAATGAAGCAGGCAAAACAAGTTTTCTACTGTGGAGGGAGAAGCCCTCTCAGACAGGAAAGAAAAAGAGGGAGAAGCTATGTGTTTGCGTGCATGTCTGTGTGTTTGAGAGACAATGAGAGAGCAAAGCTGGATGTGTGTGTGTGTGTATATATGTTGTTGGGGCGTGTGTAGATTTTTCATGCAAGTCTCAAGGTTGCAGTGGGCTGACTCTCCCCCTAAGTCCCTAATCAAGGCCCATCATCTGTCATCCTTTTCTTTGCTCTCTCTATCACCATGCTCTGTGCTGCAATCAATTCATCATCACCCTTTGTGTGCCACTGAACAGTTGACAACTTTATAACTTGCAGCTGCACGGGCTGACTGACAGGGGTGGAAGGGGAGCATGAAAAAATGAAGAAATGAATAGATGAATGAATGAACAAAGAAGCGTGGTTGCAGGGAGAAAAAGTTGTTTTCTAAAAACACAAAACGATCTATATTACAGCCCTTTATTCTCTTTCGTCAACAGAGAAACAGCAGTTTGAAGGGGAGGAGAGAGTGGAGAGCAGAGGAGGACATGAAGAAGAAGAAAAAAAAACATCCTTCTCACTGATCTGAAATCAGAAAGCTTTCAGTCATTCTTTATGTGCTCCCCGCGGCCACTCTGAGCCAGTGAGCATGTACATTAGGGCTGGGGCATTTTGATGAAATAAAAGCCCAGGCCAGCTTATGGCTAAACAGAATGGGAGCACTCACTCAGCCTGTCTCTGATTGACCATTAAAGCCATTGATGAATGGGCCTGTCAGGGGAGAGACAATTAAATCAAACATGAAACAAAGCCGTTGTGACGGCCCAGTCTGACAGAGCAAACCCATTCCTCCCCTCCATTACATAGCACACGGCTCCTTTTACAACCCTTAACCCACTCCTCCCGCCTCCCCTGCCCACTGTATGCCTGTTACTGTGAGTGTGTGTGTGTTCAAAGTGAACAAGTGAGTGTGATGTGCTCTTTTTGGAAATGTGTGTATGATTTCTTACTGTGAGACCACTTTGCTCTCTCCTTTTCTTTCACTTTTCATGAGTCACTTCACCACCAGTGATACAAACTGAGCATGCTTGTATTTCTTACATTGTTAGGACCTTTTCTAATATAATAACCTAACTTCTCAGGACTAGTTACCATATGGGAGCCAAAGCCCTAAATAGAGTCTTGATGCCATGGCCCATCATTTATAAGGTTCAAGTGTGAATTGTGTTCAAGAATAGTGCTATAGTTAGGCACAAATGATAGCTCAAATAACCGGAATTCAATAGAAAGACCAAATAAGGACACTAAATAGAAACTAGTGTGTGTGCGTGTGTCAGAGAGAGGGTAAAAAGTACACAGGCCCTTTCAAAGTGGTTAAAACGTGACGTCAAGGGCCAGCAGCACATGGAGGGAAGTGATTTTCTGATGCAAATCGGGAAGGATCAGATCAAAGCCGCATGACAGCCAATCAATCAACCGTCAAATCAGACATGGCAACTGTCGATTATAGCTCCTTCCAGCCCACGAAACTCCCATTGTCCGCACTCAGATTGTTTATCTTTTCCCAAAATGAGAAAGAAAAAAAAAACCCCAGAGGTAGATTTTTTCCATCTCCTCTCACTGTGTGAAAGAAGTTATGCGCTTGGACCAAAATGCGCACAAAGCCCCATGATCCGCTTTATGGCACGCCTCAGGCAATCAGTATCAAAAATACACTCTTACTGAATTTAAATGAACGAGTTGAGTTGTAAATAGAGGGCGAAACTTTCCGGCAGCAGACCCATCCGAGTTGCAGCACAGAAACGCATTACGTTATTTTCAAACTGTTTATCCGCTTTCAGAAAAATGTCGGTGACAGCCTATATGAGCTCTCACAACAGTGACCAAAAGTGCCAAAGCGCATCGTCAGACAGACCAAAAGCCATAAAGTGGAAACGGAAATGCAGTGACTGGAAAGTGAGCCTGGCAAAACTGCGTAAACCTGATGTGACGCTTTTATAGTTGGATCCACATACCTGCTGCGCGCTTCGGCGCTTCTTGTTTCCTCCGTGGCATTTTCTGCGCGACGATTTCCGTCAAAAGTCTTCTTTTTCTCTTTCCTGCTCTTACTCTGTCATACAGTTACCTCCTCGCCGTATCCAGGAAGATCCACCTCTACTAAGGAAAAGATTTACGCCTTCGTGTAGTAGACTGAACAACATCGGAGAGTCCGACAGGAAGGGAAACTAAAAATCATCGCCGCCAGTAGGAAGGGAACGAAAGACGAGAGGGGGGATAAATAAACCTGGAAATGGATCATAGATGTTTGTTGTTGGTATTGATGTGATTATTCGGAGCGATCGCGTTGAGAATGTCAGCGGTGATAGCCAGCGTCCACCTCGGCTGCCTGGTCTGGCAACAGGCAAAGTTGAGGGATAAGAGAGATGAACGCGTCACTCACAGCAGGAGAACGGGCAAACCCACCGCTCCGTTAACTCTTTCCTTCTCAAGAGAGGGGCGGACACCTCACACAGGCGTCCGGCTACCTCTGACTTTATGCGACCAGCAGCTCGGAAACAGTTTAATATCACACAGAAGAGAACGAAAACAAAGCAAAAACACCAACTATCTAAATCATTTTTAAATTGTGCATGAATTTAGTAAAATACAGTTATAGGTTACCTTTGTTAGGATTTATTTCTAACTTATCATGGCATGCAGGAATGCTTTAGATTTTCGTAAATCTGAAATATTGTTATAAAAACGTTTAATGCGCATTAAAATCTCATTTAATATTTTTGCGTTCTAATATTTACGTATTAGATGAGGCGTTTCTTCTTGTGCCATAAACCACAGATTTATAGTTTTATTTATATTCACTATGTGATACGTATCAAATAATAGCTTTAACTGGGGTGAATGGATTCTTTTAAAATCATTGAAGATGTTGTAGCCAATAATTTTTTTTTAAACCTTCAACTTATTGGCTTCTAACATTTTTTTAAGGGACCCATAGTGTTAGGCAATGGACTAAAAATAGACACCAGTTTGGACTGCCTATAGTTACATAATGGGTACATGTATCTGCTATATACAGAACTTCTCTGGGTAAAAACGTTGACCCATAAGGGGTACCTGAAACTGACTTTCTCAAAACCCATTTTAAGATTCAACTAGGATCTATAGGGGTGGATCTGTAGTTGATCATGTAAATAAGCAACAGAAAATTAATGTTTTTGGAGTGCTCGCGCCACTCCTTGAAAGAGCGGCACCCTGGTCAAAGAGCCACACTCTCTTTTCTAGTATATATTTTAATGATACTTCCGTTTAAGATGTTGTTCTAACAGTTGCATGATCATATTATTGGTAAGAGCAGATTAAATATTTTTTTCAGATAAAAAAATGACAAACTACAACACAAATGCTAATAATTTATATATGTTTACATATTTACAGTGCATAAGGCTTACCTTAAGTATAATAAAACAGAGGTTATACAAACTATGACTTAAAAAAATAATAATTAAGGCTAAGTATTAGCAGAAATTATGAGAAAAATAAATTTCTGAACATTGTTAAGGAATTCCAGTTGAAAAGTCATTGATGCTCCATCTTTTGAATGAATATAGTAGGAGCAAAAAGTAAAAGGTAAGTACAAAAAAACGCAGTCAGAGGGGAGGTAAGATCTGAAGTGGTCCCAATGTTAGTATTATGGTATTAAAATTGTAATATGGTCCAAAACACAGTCTTTAAAGTAAGCAGCTAAATGTTAGATTCTTTACACTAAACCAGTTTTCTCTTATGTGCAAATTATACATCAAAGCAGTTCAAGGAAGTTATGTTAAGTCTTGGTAATGACCATGTTAATGAGTTTTCACCACTTGTCTGTTTTTCCTCTCATTTCTGCAGACTGAATGACCTCATGTCCTTCTGATGTGCATTACCTCTGCCTTTATTTTTCAAACCCCAAACATGTTGCATGTCAATCCCCAGTATATAAAGTATTTAGGACACACACGTTTGCAGTGGAGTATGTCAGACTCTGCATGCTCTTCTTTCTCATTCTGTCTCTATACATGTGCATCTTAAAGCAGTGAACGAGAATTAAAAGCCTTTCTCTGAAAATGATTTGCTCCTTTCTCTTCTCGTCTCTGTAAGAGTACAGTGTCTTTGTCCCTGTCACTTTAACAACATGAAATTATAACCCAAATGGGATCTCAGGGGTTAGCAGTGTCTCTAACAGAACTATGCGAATATATTTCCTCCTATGGACTTGCCCCCACTCTGACCTCCCCCAGGAACAAGAAGTAACACAGTGATTGGCGTTTTTACAGCCAAATTAAACCGTCCTGCAGCCTGCTCAAGGCAGCGGGAGAAAGCAGCCTTTCCAAAATTAGTGAGCCATCATCGTGACAGAAAGTAGTGGGGACATGGTGTCATCCAGCCACTGTATCGATTATCCCATAAATAGTATTTGGCCTCTTACACCGTGGCTCTCCCAGGCTTACACTGTAAATGGAAGTTATCTCAGCTGTGCGTCTGTCTTGCTTTGCTCTATGCATTAAAAACCTGACTCCTAAAGATTGCAACCTGGCTGGTGCTTTGTACACTGTAAACAAAGAGAACAGTATGCATCTTATTAGTGTAATGCAAAGGTTGTCCAGAGCTTTATTGGGTGTGATAAACAGAAAATTAGGTACTTTGTTTAAGAACATACAACACATTTCTTATAGATTGGAGGATACCATTATTTTAGGAAATACATTTTTACAGGTACTTTGCATATTTAAAGAAGGGATTAAAATTTTCTATCAAGTACCATTTGTGATTCTGTCTAATGTCAGGGAGACCTGCTGCATTATTTCTTCTCTTTTCTGCTCTCGGCACCAGGATTATCATTAAAGGGGATCATCTGTCAAGCCTGCATTGATTTGCACACAAGTTCGCCCAATCAATCTTAAAGTTGCGATTAAAAAGGGTGAGCTGCTTCTATTTTCCATAGAAATCTTTTTTGGCAAAAACAGAGAGAGGCCTTTCAATTTCATAGCCTCCAGAACACTCAAGTATTCATTGCGCTCCACTTTTTGCTTTCAACCTCTCTGCGGGAGGCAGGACTCATGACATCTATGTATGCCGCTCCCATTCACAATGCTATACAGCCTTCAGATTTGTGCTGCAAGTGATCCCTCAATACCATCAAATTGCTCTTATTGGACTCTGCTCAGTTATATGGGGCCTGTCCAGAGAAGCATAGAATTACAAAGTCAAAATTGTAAACTGACAGTTCAGGCCCAATAAGAAGAGCCATTCAACATCATTTTATCCTAACTGTACGGACCTTCTGTAACGAGGCAAAGCCTGGCTGCTTTTCTAAAAGAAATTTAAAAGTCCAAAAAAAGAGACTCTACCAAGTTTCAATTTGTTTCCAAACAGATACCATGTTTGTCTTTGTGAGTGCATCATTGGCTTATCTGTGTATTCATGTTGCTGCGTTCACGTGCGACTGTGGGTGCATAATGCATGGCCCTGTTGAGAAGACTGATTGCTTTATTCCTGCCTTGTAGGTGCTATGGGGGCCAGGGACGTGTCTTTGGGCAGCTGTATGGATGGCTTGAGGAGGTCTCCATCATTCATAAAGCACACTCCTACATGTAGAATTGATCTTGCAAAGACACAGGGTGGCAATAGCAGTTCATCAGTCTTCCCTAACCACAAATCACTCTGAGGTGTACCCCCACGGGGCAAAGATGTGAGACCATTGTCTGTAGAGAGGTCCCAGAAACTCTTGCTCAAATGGTGGCCTCAAAGTATGTGATGAAACATGGAGAACGTTTGTGTAAATGCACAGCAGAAGGAACCTGAAATAAGTAGTCAGCAACAAGAATATTTACGAACAATTATAAATACAATATTTATTAGAAAACTATTCATACACCGCTTCTACATTTGAGTTTTTTACAACAATAAACTTCAATGCATTTCATTGTGATTTTATGAGTTTGACTAACAAAATGTACAGCATAATTCTGAATTGGAAGTTAAAGAATAAATAGTTTAAAAAAATGTTAATTGTAAAAAATCTGACAAGTGTCTTGTGTACATTTGTATTCAGTCTCTATTGAATCACTTTTTGCTGCAGTTACAGCTGCAGGTTTATGAGGTGTGTCTCTACCAGCTTTACACCTAATTTTTTCTTTCCCAGTCCTCTTTACAAAATATCTCAGTTAGACTTGATATTAATTGGATGTACCATAGGTCTGGACTTTGACTATGCCATTCTGACATGTGACCATTAGCTCTGCCTGTAGTTTCAGAGTTGTCCTCCTGGAAGGAGATCCTCCTCCCAGTACAAACCTATTGTGGCCTTCAACAGGTTTTTCTCTATACATTGCCCTGCATTTATCTCCATCCACCTTATTACCTCTGACCACCTTCCTTGTCCCTACTGAAGAAAAGCATCCCCACAGTGTGATGCCTCTGCATCCACATTTTAAAGTGGGGATGTTTTGCATTGCATTTTGCAAATAGACCTAAAAGTTATATTTTGTTTTGATTTCATCAGACCACCTTCTTCCAGATATTTGCCAGATAGAGACATTAAATGGGTCTTTGTATGGCTTTCCTTCATCAATGTCTTTCTTTCTTTCTTTCACTATTCCATTACTGCCAGAGTGCACTATTAATGGCTGTCCCATCAACTGACTATCCCACCTGAGCCGCTGAGCTGTGGATTTCTGAGACTCCTCCACAGTTACCATGGGGCTCTTGGCTGTTTCTCTTCCTCAACCTGGCAGTTTAAGTGGACAGCCATGTTTTGGTAGATTTGCAGTTGTACCATACTCTATTTTCATATGACTACACAGGGCAAGATTAAACTGAGATTAAATTACTTACAGGTTGACTCCATTTACTAAGCAGGTGACCTCTGAAGGCAATTGGTTGCACTGGATTTTATTTAGGGGTATCTGAGTGAAAGGGACTAAATACAAATGCACACCTACCTTTTAGGATTTGTGTTTGTAAAATATGAAATGTGAAAAGGTTTCAGCTGTATGAATACTTTTGCAAAGCACTGTGACTAAATGCCCATTATCCTTTCTCCAGTGTTACTATAACTAATGTGTAGGGAAGACATTTATTTAAAGCAGCTGATGCTTGAAAGTAAAATGAGGCTCAACTGCTCCATTAACTAATTTGTCAGGGAACTGATTAAGTTTGATAATGCACCTTCGCAGCAGGAGCTGAAGTCAAACAGGTTTTATAAAGAATGCATAATTAAAGCTACCTTTTCTCATGCTGTTTAATATATGGACCTCTGCCTATTAATAACCAGGTCCATTAATTTGTATAAATCAGCTATGTATGGCACCAAGTAATTTCCACCCTGTAAAGGGAATTGGTGAGATGAAGCTCTTGCCTTTGGCCTTGAGTTGCATGTTCAACTCATCTTACATTAGTGCCAAAGCCTTCTTCAACTCGTTCTCCTGCCGCTGCTCCACCTCCTCGCACCATTTGGACCTTGTCATTGATCTTTATTTCTAAAATAATCTCTTATCATCCCTCATTGTGAGCCTGCAGAAAAAACCTTCTCTAGGTCCCAATTCATTAGCTTCACTCTGAAAATAGAAAAGTTCAGGCAAAGGTGGACGTGTGATGATAGCTCCGAGCAAGCACCTTAATAACATGTCCAGCGATTCACCTATAACACTTATGATCTCTCTTTATAGGTTTTTGACATGCAACAAATTCCGTTTGTGCCCCACAGCTTTGACTCCTCGGTTCCTTGAAGAATTTCTCCCAGGCTTGAATGTTTTCTCTCATACTTTCTCTTTCCCCCTGTTATTAAGCCATATAGTTCAGTTTTCAGTTCATGTCTTCATTAAAGACCATTAATATTCACCAACTGAATTGGTCAGACATTGAAAAGGTCTGCTTAACATTTCTCCATGCTCCTCCCCAGACAGCCAGCAAGCAATCCTTCCTCAATCATTGTCCAGACAGGAAAGGAGAGGAAAGTATGAGATGCGAGCAGATTTAATAATTTTGCCGTGAATTATCGGGAAAAATTACTAATTTGATGTGGTTCATCTTTTAGGAGTGCTAGATGAGTCTTTGCACTATTTCAATTAGCACACTTCTGATTGTAGAGGCTGAACTCAGGCAATTGATCAAGTCTCTGTGTCGTCCTCTCTTTCTCTGCCTCATTGCCCAAAAGACCCTTTTTAAATATTCAGGTAGATTATGAATGGTTACGAGCTTATCTATTTATATCTCCTTTATTGACAGTATTACATTTATATGAAGTCAAGGTGAGGGATTTAATTTAAGACTCTTCCAGAACTGCTGGGAATATTTAGAAAAGGACTGATTAAGGAGCTGTGATGAATATGATTAACAACTCTTACTTTCTGTTTTAATTTTTGCTTTTTTTTAGTATTCACAAATTCTTTAAATTTGCAATAATTTTCTGATCTCACAGAGTGACTCATAATTGTGGTGTTACCTTGTCATGGAAACTGAAATGAATATCTGGCACATCTTTCTTCTGATGTAATGTCAATCTGCTTAGAGCTTTCAGTTTGTGTTTGAGAGAGGCCTGTCTTCTCCGTTTCCCGTTTCCGTTCTCAGGCGGGGAACATAAAAGGGAGGATATATTTATGATAGACGGGCAGCTTTTTAAAGTGAAGCATCAGAGGGTGTTGGATGGGAGGGATCCGAATCAGGATGTCTGTGATGTGACAAGACAGACAGGAACATCCTTCTCCCTGTGTCGAGATGTCAGGCAGGGAGAGTCTCAGCAAAGCAGACAGTATCATCGCTTTCTGGAGAGAAGGTGGAGGGACAGTGATGGAGAGCAGGTAACTGACTTTTTTTGTAGGTTGGACTTTTCTTAAACCAAGCTTCCTCTTTGGTATTCCTTTTCCTTTTTAAAATTTTTTTGTAATATGAATATTCATACTATACAGTTTTTCTTAAGATTGCATCTTTTTCTGTTTAACAGTAAACAAAGTTATTTGTTTTGATCTGTTGGCCGTGGAAAAATTGCTATATTATAAAGCCTTATAAAAATAAATAATAATAAAACGTATACTATTACTACTACCACTACTACCACTAATTATAATTATAAAATTTTAATAGGGCTTTAGCTGTTGAGCAGGTAATATTCCACAGCCCTTATTAATGGGGAAACACTTAATCCAACAAAAAAGTTTGATTTACCAGATCCAACAGCAGTGGATTGATTGAATAGATATGCATATAAATCAATCAATTAGTCAACCAATCAATAAATACCAAATTATAAGTTATAGAAAACAATCACAAACATCTGATTCCAGTTAATATTAATGTACAGAGATTAAATTGGTAAACAGTAAATATGGTAAATATGGACATTTTACAGAAAGCTGTTGCTTTAATAGAGCTGGGCATTGTTTGGATTTTAATGATTCTAGTTCCAGTTCTGGTTCTGGGTTTTGATTCCGATCCTTTTAAGTGGCAGGATCAAAAAGGTTTAAATGGTTTAAATGAGCTAGCTAATCAGTTCTTTTGTGGATAAAATAGCCTGAATCTCCCTATAAATTTTTAATTCTATGAACTTTTGACTTTTTATGAACTTTAATATGAATTTCTCACAGCAATTTCAGGTAGTTTGTTTATGAAAGAAATACATGGGCTAACTTTAACTGCGTATTTGCATTTATGATGACCAACTGTTTTAGGTCCAGTATAACTTGTCAGCTGCTTCAATGTTGGTATAAGACACATTTTATTGTTTTACCTTTTTGATTCTGACTGGAGTGCGGTGCTAGGCTGAGTGTCAGAGCCAGAGCAAGAGGCAGTGGAGGAAGGCTGGTGCAGCACCTCAAAGACAGGGCACTCTGTTACTTCTACACTATGAATCTGGAGGTGTTTACGGTTGATCACACACCCTCCTTTGCATGATATAATCTTGTTGCAAGTGTTGCACTGAGCTGACTGTCATTTCTTTTGTTAAAGAAAAACCACACTTTCGATCGACGCCATGCATTGTTCATGGTTGGGCACACACTTTCTGCAGATTCTTCTTCGTGGTGTTCAGCGGCTTCTTCTTCAGAGAGAATGTTAGTTCCATTTCCAATTGCTTCTCAAGACTTGATGCCCAACCCTACGCCTTACTAATATTATTATTTTTCTTTTTATTCATCATTTAAATAGACCTGGTGTTGAAATACAGCACAAAATCACCCACCCTCCCCCAGTGTTAAAATGGAGACCATGACACATAATTTTCTACTGAACGAGCATGTGACTGCTGAAGGTTTTGTTTCAAAAGTGACTGGTCTCTGTAACTACCCCCCCTAAAAACCTAGATCCATCAAAAGAAAAGTAACCCTAGCGCATGATGCTGCCACCATCATGTTACTGTGAGCGGGATGTCTTACTTTTGGACCATCTCAGTCTACTGACTGCTACCTTTGTGCAACCTTTAATCCTTTGTTACCCCAGTGTTGTTAGGAAAGCTCAACTTTTTTCAGGTTAATCAGATTCAAGCGTGAACTAAAGAGGACTAAATGTTAAAACTGAATCTAGAAGTGCTAAACTCAGATTTCTTTAGGATGTACAAATGTTTGTGACCAGGTTATTGCAGATTTTAAACGTTTTGCTCTATATGATTGGTCTATCATAATCTTATTGTATGTTTGTAAAAGTCTTTTGAGTTTGTTGTCCATGAGTCAGACAAACCAAAGTCAAGTACTGAAACACAAGCTTTAAAAATGTAGATGCTAATTGTGAGTAGTTTAAAAAAAACAGCCGACAGAAATTCCACTCTTACAAATAATCTGCATAAATTTACACCTCTGAAAACTGTGAACATTCTGTCTTTCTCGTCCCCTGCCTCTTATCCTGTTTGGTAATTAGCCTGTGACCCCACTGGGCTCACGCAGGCATCAGGGTTAAAGGACAGGGATGATTTTAAGCAATGGATTTGTCATAAATATTTCTCTTCAGTCTTAAATGTTGGGGATATAGCTCCAATTTTATTACATTACAGAGCACATCTTCTAGCACTGTCACAGAGGAAGGAGGTGTTGAGCCGAAGCTGGCACATTTGCCTGGGTTCTGCTGCGTGCCCCTTGACTTTGCCATGTGTGGAGAATCAGTCGATGCTTGTGATGGGCAGTAATTCCCTTGCCTATATGAGCAAGTGATCAGAATTCATATTAGCATCTTTACACGCTGATGGCAGCCTGTCACTCCAGGTGCCAAGTGGTCTCCTTGGACTGCAGTCAGTCACTCACAGAAAGAAAGCAGCTTGCATATTTTAATCCTGCTGTAGGGAAAACATGCTAAGCTCCATCTGGAAGATAAAAACAGATACCAAGTTAAGACATAGCAGAATTTTAGCATAAGCATGTTTTAGCAACATGCTATTTGTTGGTGTGCATGCAAAGCAAACAACATGAAGATCATTGTTTAAGTGTGCATTCAAACATTTTTAGAGGCATTTTCTCTATTAGCAGCCACTGATTCTATTGTATTGGTTTCTCGGTGTGTAATTTCTCAAGATTAATGACACTGTCAGACACTTGTGAAGCATCCTTAACTAAGATTCAGCAGCGTAATGTCCACTCCATCTTTGTTTCATTTTTTTTGTTCATTTAAAAGGAATTCTAATCAGCTTTAGGCCATCTTGAATCCCTTGTCGTTCTGGCGACTGCACATGGATGGTCCCTGTGTTGGTGGGAGAGTGTTTTTGCCAAACAGATGGAAAAGCCTCATAGTGTTGCACACACACACAGAGACTCACACACTTCCCTCTTGATGATTTCATGGCCTGTGCTGACATTCAGTCATTCATTACAAAGTGAATTAATGTGCCAGAGTTGCAGTTTTCCCTTAAAAAGCAGATGTCGCTGGAACATCTAATTAAGCAACTCACCAAATCATTACCACGCAGTCATCTCCAGCCTTTTCGCATGAGTCTAGAGAAAGTGCCTCTTAAAAGTGCTCAAAGTAAAGCAGTATCTCTTCTGAATGTCCTTCTATAGGTAGTTGATGTGACTGTGACCTCAGTGCCCAATAATCTAAATCACTGTTTAAATTATTCACAAAGAAACGACATCAGAGCACTCCATTATGAACATTATTGCTGAGAAATGGGCTCAGCTGAGGTGAAGGATGAGTCTTATCTTTCGCTGTCAGTCGAGGCATTAGTCATTGTAACGGGTCCCTCAGACCTGTGTTCAGGCTTTTCATTGAGCTTTACATAGCAGATTTATCACACATCACTGGTGGATGTCAACACCCTAACAATGAGATAAGATGACCGTCAGAAGATGTTTGGCTTCTGTTGCTAATTTAGGCTCTGGTATATTATATGGCTCTTTCCATGGTTTCTGCAACAATTGTAAACCATCGCAATGCCTTTTAACTTTAATTCCAAAGAACAAGACTTGTCATCTTTTAAAAAAGGTCGTGATCAATAGTTATTCAGGTTTTCAAAGGTCTTTCAAAGTCTTGCTTTTGACTTTGGAACAGATTTTTTTTGTCTAGTCCTTAACTGCCCACGAATATACATTATGGTTGTGTGTGATAATGATTTTGCCAACAGGACAGCACTTAGTTTTCTCCTATACCAGTTTATAAGGCTGGACGAAAGCAAGAGGAATGTTTCTTTTCTCTTTGTACATTCTCTACGTTAACTAAAGTTCCTCTCTTTTTCTCTCTCTTCTTTTGCACAGCTCATTGTATTTTTATAGGATTAATACTGCATACTGAGATGGTCATTTTGTGGTTGATTTTGTGTCTGATGAACAATTTTGGACGTTCTGGTCCTATGTTTCGTAATAATATACAGCTGAAAGACCTGGTAATGACCCATTTTCAGTTTTCTGAAGGAGGCCACCAAGTTTTTATAAAAAATTTGTTGGTATCTCAAAGTGTTCATTAAGGAATGCACTTTAACAAGGTTCCAATGGACCAGAGCACCATAGATTCTCCACCATTCTTAATAGCAGGCATGAGGTGCTCTCCTGCATTTTCATCTTTTGTCTCACTCCAAACTGCGATTGTTGGCAAAAGAGTTAATCTTGGTCTCATGTGAGATATAAGTTCCAGTAGCATTTATCAAACTTCACACATTTACATTTGTGATGGTAGGACAGAAAATGCGTTTTTCTGGTATGCCTCTCAATATACTTGTCTGTATACATATAACATCAAACAGTCCAGGTGATCTAAGATTTCACTTTTTGCTGCAGTTCTCTCACAGTGAGCTCTGTAGATTTTTGTTTTACCTTTCTTGCTATCCTGTTTACTAAGTGTGGTGGCAAGAGCAACTTGGGTCCTCATTTGCCTTGTTTCAAGTGTTGTAAAACTGTTAGATATTGCTCTGACTGCAGACGTTGAAAAGTTCAGATGATTAACGTTTTTCTTGCAGTGTCCCAACTTTTCTTGTCTTTCCCATTTTAAATAGTGGCTGAGAGTTTAATTCAAGTTTTTTTTTAGTTTTTTTTTTTTTTTACCAAATTTATGCTCCCTGTAGAAAAGTGAAATCATTGATAACACAATCATTGATGGCTAAAAGTTCCAAGACACTCTGATCAACTTGAAAAAGTTCATTTTGAATTGACAGAAATACTTGCATTTGTGCATTTATTTATTGATTGATTTAGGAGTACCAACAAGTGTGGTGCCATGTTAAGAAACAACTGTTTTTTAACAGATAGAGATTTTAAATCTCCTTTTTGAAAGAAAATACCTAGAAATGTGTGATGAATCAAGGTTTACACACAGTGCAACATTCATGTAAGTTGAGTAACGCTGAGTACTTTTAAAATTAAATGACAGCGTGTAACCACACCACTTTGACTGTGACACCCATAATATTTGTGGCTCTCACAGGGAAAAGTTTCCATTTGAACTAAAGAAAATAGTAGAACAGAAATGTTTTCTCTGTCATTGCTCTTTTTTTCTGCGGAGACGCCAAACTCAATTTCTGTCAAACAAGGTTTAAAGGACCTTGGGATTAAAGCCATAAACTGGCTCCTGTCAGACCTGAAGCCCTGCTAACAATTTAGTGCCAAACCAGCGTTGTTCAATATCATTTCATATTATATCATGTCACGACAAAGTGACAGCTACACATCAGCCCAGTCACAGCTGATTTGCCCTGAAGAACTCCTCTGATGTCGGCTCCAAACGAAGCCGACTCCACTTTCCTCTGATCTGAAATGGGAAATCCATGTGAAGTACTCTGCTGGGAGCGGCTGCAGCTTTTGGTAATGAACGCTAACAGGTCAATCAGGTAATGAGACGAGATATTTGAAGGGTGGGTGAGGCAGAATGGGGTTGGTGTGGTGCTGTAAAGGGCATACCAAAAGCTTTTACTGGCCCCATTATAACTGTGCTAATGGAGTGCACACCTATACACAGACAGAAAACAGCAGCAGTAAAATGAGCAGCATTTAGATATAATGTTTCTCTGATGCTTTTTTTTTATTTTTCAAGTGATGACATCTTGGCTTTGTAAATCTCATTGGTATTAGAGGCCACACACATACAGACACACTCGCACACACACACTTTATATGATAAAAGCCTTCTGTACATTCAAAATGTAACTAGAACATTTTTATTTGAATATGAATAAATTAACACACACAGAGACAAATTATTCAAACAAATATTTGATAAAACACTGCTATTTAGCCCAACAACAAAAATTTAAATAAAAGCATCAACATGCTATACCCCACTACTGGATTTGTCTCTGTAATTATGAGAAAACTGATGTGGTCAAATTACATTTAGTGAACAGAAATAAGATGAAAAATAAGCATGGAAACCAGACAAGCCAATCAGAGACAGGTGAAAAAGATTATTGGAGCTTTGAGTCATTCAGGACTGGGTACAGACAGTGCAGTCGAGGGTAACAATAGTGCTGAATTTTGTAACTTTTCATATGTTTTGATGTAAGAAACCCTAAATCTGGTGGGGGACCACCTTCCACCACTGCACCTAAAGCTAAAATCACTAGACCTTCACCAATGGACAAAATTTTATTTACACAATTTATTGTATAAATAGCACTGATTAAGTGGTCATTTTAATTGTATAACACTTTCTTGAGCTCAGAAGTTATTAGCTTGCTTGAATTAGAGTTGAAATGATGAGACGAGATATTTCTCTGCTATAAGCAGCTGCAAACTCCACTTATACCTTGGGCTGCTCTGGAGCCTGGTGTTTCTTGACTTTAATTACAGCCATTATATAACCCAACACGTTCTGAGTTCTTGTTCATATTCTGAAATATTATTTATGAATATCTGTTTTCTGATGTAGGAACACCAAAACCGTTTAGTTCTACAAGATCTCGCAGATCCCCCTACAGCTAATAAAATGTGAGATCTACTTTTTTGCTTTTATTTTACAAAATCTAAACTGTTGGACTTCACCCGCATGGCAGGTTTGGGAGAAAAGATGAATGTTGAAAAGGGAAAAGGGAATGTTGCAAAAAATTGCACATACAAATGAGAAGGTTTAATTTGATAGATAGTGTGAAGGATGAGGTGGATTTAAAGTTAATGTCATACCATTTTACTCACTGGACTTCAGCTTCACTTCACAAGTATATTTATTTATTTGCATAAATATTTAAATAATATTGCAAGTTTATAATTAGTTTGAAACATATCTCCTGTTTGCTGATGAAAAAAAAATAAAAATGTGTTTTGTTTCACATAGTTTATCTGCATGTCTGAGAGAGTCTGTCATTTTCAGCTGTTGCTGTCCACTCCAATGAGCGGTGGCACTGTGCTTTTCACAGTGCCTCTTTATCTGATTCGCCTAATCTTCCTTCCATCAAGTGTTTGTTACACAAATATGAGACAGATTTAAAACGTATAGAGTTGAAACATCCTTTGCCCTTGTCTAAAGCTTGCTGAAGTATGTAATAAAGAGAGCTAATGTGCAAGTGCAGAAATGATTTTGCATATCCTTATTATTTTATTTTTACCACAAAGATCAATCGAAGACAAAAACAACTGGGGCTTTGCGTGGTGTAGCTGTAGAGTGAGCGCCCCATATACCAAAGCTATAGCCCTTGACACAGGCGTCCTGGGTTTGATTCCTGACCTTGAGACCTTTGCTGCATGTCTTCTCCCCTTCTGTCTCTGCCCATTTCCTGTCTGGTAGCTGTCAATAATGGCCACTAGTGCAAAAAAAAAAAAAAAAAATCCTTTAAAAAATGCAAATGAAATGAAAATGATAAAAAGGAGAAAAAAAAATACTGATTGTACAAAATGCCTTGCAAAAGTATTCATACCCCTTGAACTTTCACATTTTGTCATGTTACAACAACAAACCTTAATGGATTTTGTAGGGATTTTATGTGGTAGAACAAGAAAAAGTCGTTTTTAATTTGGATAGAAAAGCTTCTTTTTTCTCACCTAAATATTTAATCGTTTCCCATTTTCTTTGTAAAATAGCTTAAGTTTGGTCGGAATGGACGGATGATATCTGTGCACATCAGTTGTCAAGTCTTGCCACAACTTTTCAATAGAATTTAGGTTTGAACTTTGACTGGCTCATTTTAAGAAATTAAAGTTTGTTTTATTCTAAATCATTCCATTGTAGGTAGGTCAAGCTGCATGTTTCAGTTCTTTGTCCTCTTAAGAACCTTTGCCCCAGTCTCAAGTATTTTCCAGCCTCTCAAAGGCTTTATTTAAGCATTGGCCTGTATTTGGCTTTATTCATCTTCCTTCCTTTCTTGCTGAAGATAAATATCCCACAGCATGATGCTACCACCACGATGTTTCATTGAGGGTATGATGTGTTCAGGCTGATGTGCAGTGTTAGTATTATTACTATGTAGTGTTTTACTATGATAAGCCACATATTTGCTAAAGAACACAGTATCCACTTAGTTCTTATAACAGTGCTTTCCTTGTCTTATATCTGAAAAATCTTGTGTAGTTAAACAGTTTCCTACAGAGCGAATTTGGATTAAAACATGTGGGAATATCATCTTTTGCACTTTTAAAAGACATCATATAATCATATCTGCAACTTCGTCTTTCAAAGATTGGGGAGATGATCTAAAGAAATTGTGTCTAATTATGTATACAAGTATACATGACTGCCTTGTCAAGCCACTGCGACAAATGAAGAACAGAGATAAAAATATTGTTTACTTTGTTGTTTACCTGGCATGTTCTACAACTGAGAGCACATTTGTTGTGTATTCAAATATTTTTAAGTGGAAATTTCCAGTTTTATGCAGTGGTCAAGGATAGAAAGACTGAGATATAATGCACTGATTGACTATTATTGATCATAAAAGGAAGTATGCCTTATTAATTTTTTCTTAAACCTAAAATGATATCTGATCTGGTTTTAGAGGTCTGCTGGCCCAAGGACAAGTGGAGTATAGATTTTTCTCCTCCCTGGGCATTAATTTTCTAAGTGAAAACAACACTCCTGCAGGACTTACTAAATTTAGATTTTTCAGCCACATTCGTGTTGATTCCTTGCCTGTTGTTAACCAATGGAAAATAATCCACTGATTGTAGAAATAATCCAGTTTTCCCTTGAGTGCATGTTTAACATATAGCAGCTGAAGCCACAGGTTAAGATTTGTCTGAATAGCTACAGCAGAGCAGCAACTAGACATGTCCAGACAAGTTAAACGTTTTGAAAGGTTATGTCTATAGGTAGGTGATTGTTGAAAAGGATAAAACAGAAGAAATGTAACGCAACTGCAAATCAAATACTTTAAAAACATTAGGTGACAAAATAAACCACTTCAGCTGCTACTATCATATAGGAAACTGCTAACACAATCACACCCAGAGCAGCACCACCAGAAAAAAGGTGAATGAGCTCACAGTTTGGTCTATGTAGCAGTGCGGAGTCAGATTAAAGTGAAAATATCATTGCTGGTTTTGCTTATGTTACTGAAGCAGGAAAGTGAAGTAAAAAATGTAATTTGTGGCCATAAAACAGGAAAAAGAGAAAGAAAAACAATAATAATATGTAACTGCCAATGAGGAAAGCACAAATCTTGGTTTGACATTAACATTTTTATATGTGTATATATGTGATTATTGTTGGTCCTTTCTTGTGAAACATTCTGAGCTGAGAGCGACAGAGGAGACTGCGTGAGCAGAAGGACAATTGGACAATTTGTAAAATCGTCGGACGTGGCTGAGAAGGAGAGTGACAGAGGGAGGATGGAAACTCCACGTGTTTGATGGTGATTGGAGACATCACTTACACAAACAATGAGGCAGTGGATGACAACATCTTCTGCCTGACGAGTGCGCATGTGAAGCCTGTCCTCACACAACCAAATGGCACTTTGAATCATCCTCACGCCCCTGAAGTGCTAGGACAACAACACACAAACATCCAAACAAATACAGTGATTTCACTTCATATTTTCCAGCTTTATGTCTGAAACTCTGTGTTGGTGGCAGACATAGGGTCACTTTGTAAGAAGAAATATTTGTCCTGTTTTTCAAACATTAGACAATGTCCTAAAGATGAGATTTGAATACACCTGTTGGTAACATGTAACCTAGAATTGCATGTTTGATCCCTGTTCAGCCCCCTTTCTCCATCTTTGCTCATCTTCTCTGTCTTTGTAACCCTGAATGTAAATAGCTTTGACAAGTCACTGGTCTATGGCTATTCCACAGCGCTTTCCTTTCATCCCCCTTCCTCTTTAGGGTAATGTGATTTTACACAGTGGAAGGGGAGGCTCTCACACATCCAGGACTGTGTATAAGTGGACTGAGCAGACAAGTGTGATCCATCTTTAAAGGTGCCTGAGACAAACCTCATGCTGAAAGAATGACATAAAACAAACTTAAATCAGTGCACTTACTCTGAAGAACCAGGAGTTCTCTTGTTCTTTCTTTCTTTATTTTCTTAAGAGAAAACTTTGGTTGATATGTTTAACAGTTAAATTTTACTAAAAGAAAATCGTAGTCAGCTAATCTGTGTCAACGGATCTGTCCGTGTTGTTCTGTCAGTGTTATTTTTACTGATGTCTAAAAAGTCTTAAAATATATAAATTAATCTCAAAAATGTAAGAAAAGTGTAATCTTTAGTTTGAGTTCTTTTACTTAGTGCAGAAAGAAAAGGTAGAAATATGACGTGACACAGAGGCAATATTCTGTCAGCCTCTCTTTAATCCAAAAGTGTGTGTTGGTCTTTATACACCTTGGAATGGGTGTAAGAACAAAAGTAATGTCTAAAATGTTTACACATATACAGTGAAACAACTGAACCTTTGACTGATAAGGCTGAATATGGACCTGAGTTGGTCTTGACAAACACAGTGAGGATGGGAAGGTAGGGAAAAAATCTTCAAATCTTAATGTTTTTACACATCTTTCTCTAAGATGCTAATAAATCTGGAAGGTGATATATCTAGATCAACTGTTTCAGTGTTCTTTAATACAAGAGTAGCATTAGAAGGTAATTGTACACTGTAGCAATTTATAGTTTGTTTTGTTCTGTGCATCTATAAAAACCCTAGAACTCTGCAAACCTATTACTGAAAATAGTTTCATAGTAGAAGGACAGACCTTTGCCAGAAAGAAAATAGCTAAACCCATATACACTGTTTAACATGCAAAATCTAATATGCAAAGTTTTGATCTTAAAAAACGCTACATTGGGTTTTGCTTGGTAAAATAAAAGTCATTAATCTTTTAAAGCCTTATGTTAAAATGTTTTTAGATTTTTTTTTTGTTGAAGAGATTCTGTTATCAATGATTGCAATATTGCAATATCCTCTAAATGCATCAGTGGAGAGTTCAAATACGCTTTATGACTTGAGAAAAGCGCCACCCCCTTCGGCTGGGAAGTCAAAGTGCAGCCACAAGCACAACAGCACCACTGGAGATAGTCATTTTTCAGCGATCAGCAGAGCAGATGATGCCAACGAGGGGAGTGAACACAGTCCTTTAAATACAACTATAGCACACTAGGATGACTGGTGATCAATGGATTGTGTTGTAAATCAAAAATTTGCCTTGCAGATGTCATCCAGCGTGTTTCACCCTTTTAGTAATAACACACAGTGCAGTGGCTCGACACACACCATCTTCTGGATAACACGTTTCCTCCTCAGGTGCAGTCCTCCCAGTTACAGACCATCAGCTGTGCAATCCACCAGATACTGCTGCCAGGCTAATAAATGGCTTGTGTCAAAGGCAGTGTCAGTCTATTGGTTGCTCATTTTGAGTTTGTTAAGGGGTCAGAGAGGAGCTTTGCATTCTCCGCCGATCTGCTCAGTGACTGGCAAAGTCCTGACTTTATTGATTTCTTTCTTCACTGCTCTTTGTCAAAATATCCAACTGCAGACCTTAAAGACCTCCACCATTGCTCGACATCTGCAGCCACACACGGCTTCTTTTCTAATGGCTGACCCGGGCACTTTGTTTGTGGAAGGAGGAGGAGGGGGCGAGGAAGGTATGATAGGCTGTGTGAGTGGAAGATGATTGGAGAACACAATCTAAAGCCTCAGCAGCTCTCTTTCCCGCTCCCTTTCCCAGTCTGACACAGAAAAAATATTGTACACTGACTGGCTCCCATTGAATCCACGTCGTGATTCATCGCCCAATTTCAAACTGCCAAGCAGCTAAATTGCACCAGGTCTGCCAAAATTCATCCCAGGAACACGCAGGAGATGTGAAAAATTAAATGTCATCGTGGCACAGCGGAAAACTTTCACCTCTGATCGAGCAGAATACGCTCGCTTCATTCTGTACTGATGGATGATGGCCTGGGGCTATACTTAACCTACTTAGTAATGTCATGTACCGCCGAATGTGTTTACTTTTGAAAAATAGTGAGAAAACATAAACTCTATCAGAGCTTGACATCTGCGCATTCTTCCTCCAAATAAAGTGGATTTTTATGTTGATGCAGGAATGAATTTTCACCCTCATCAGACTTGTTTGCTGTATATCATGTGCTAATGCTGGATGTGTAAAATAATGTAGGCCAGTAGAATGGACAGATACTGCCTCCTAAAGGAGTAGTTCAGGGTTTTTGATGTGAGGCCCTGTTAAACTGTTAATCTACCTGCAGTAGATTTCACTCTTGCCATTTTATTTTAGTATGAATCCAGATTAGTTGTTCCTGAAGCTAATGAGTAGTCTCAGATGGGCCAAGAACAAAGCAGGCCTTTACTTACTTAGAAGGCCTCTAATCTCAAAAACATGTTTTTTTTGCAAACTGTATTTTATCAACCTTTAACCTGCTGTTATGTTTGCATTGGTCTGTTATTTACATAGAAGTCGATAATTATTTACAGTACAAGGAAATTGCTTTAATTCAGCCACACTGGAGGTTTCTTGAACATTATTCTCCCTGTTAAAAGGTAATGCCACAGCATCTCAATCACATTTAAATCTGGACTTTGACTAGACCACTCCAAAACCATTTTGTTTTTTGAGCTCCTACCACCTGTGGCTGTGGCTCAGGGTTTGTCCTGTAACTGGTGGGTTCCTGGTTTGAAGCCCCGCTCCGTTCATCTCGCTCCGTCTGTCTCAGTCATTGTGTCCTTGGGCAAGACACTTGATCCGCCTTGCCTGCTCATGGTGCGTAAAGGGCCCAGTGGCACCGATTATGCTTTATGGAATTATTACAATTGAAAGAGGTACCTACTGCAATAAGATATTAGCTGCTTAACGTTTTAATAGAACCTAATTTCAAAAATCCTAAACGCTCCCTTATTTAGGGCTTTCTGTGTCGCTTCACTCTTTACTCTTAGATGTTATGTCATTTTAGATGGCTACACTAGGTGCCAATTTGAAGTTTTATCAAGCAAAGTTCAGACATTTTTGAAAAGATAAAGGTGCATTATTAAGAGTGAACGAACAAGAAAGCAAGGGACAATAAGTTGAAAAGCAGAGAAAAAGATAAGGTTAGGAGGGAGGGAGGGAGCGGGTGGGATGGGCTGAGCGATGACTGGCTACTTTAGCAATTAAAATGTGGGGCAAAGACACAGAGGCTTGGTTTGACCGAGAGACTGCGCCATTCATCATCCCAGCTGCCATAAAGCAGCAGTAGATGGAATCTTTGATTTGAGCTTCACAGGAACATAAATCAAAATCCAAACCATGGCCTGTCAGGGCCATCGCTAGAATAACCCATTTGAGAGAAGGAGAAAGAGGAAGAGAGGGGAGTTAAGGCTGAGGAGAGTAAAAGTAGTTACTTTTTTGGCTTTGCACCTTATCCCACATACGTACGTGTGGACACAAAGACAGATACGGTTTACAGATTTGTCCCTCTGTATGTACTTGATGTCCAGGAGCAGCTGTCTCACACATAGCCCGCCACAATATCAAATCCAGGGGTCATTGATCAAGTGGCTGGGTCCTGTCAGTGGCCAGTAGTGTGCCTGACCCGCCCTGCCAACATCACCTCCTCCTCCTACCTGCATACCCTCGAATACAAGGCAGAAAACATGGAAGTGAGGTCACGCCGCATGTACATCCATCCATCTAAATCGCACGACAACGACAGCTAATAAATCATTCATTCATTGTTTAATCTATTGTCTGCCCGGGCAAAAGTCATGCGGCTGATATGAAGACAGATTTACCCCATGCAGGTGTGGCCCGTTGGAGGGGGGATTTTCACTGTTAAGGGCTTCCTATCAATTAGTAATGTGTTCATTATACCTTGGAGCAATTAAAACCACCAATGACTGAAATAACATGCATGGTCTTTTGTCAAGTCAGTGCCAAAGTAATTTAAGCCAATTTAGTGTTACATTTTATTTTGCTGGAGGCTTTTGGGTTTCAAACACGTTGATTTACATACTTTACAGAGTAGGAGATGAATTATTGCTCAACCAGTTATTTCTACATCACATTCACCGGCAAATTTCCTGGAGTGACACTAATAAACCATTCATTCACAAAGAATGGGGGTGTGGATGAGGTTCTTGACTGAAGGTTCACCTTACATACAGGGCTATCTCAAAAGTTAGATTATCATTGAAAAGTTAATTCATTTCAGTTATTCAATTCAAAAAGTGAAACTGGTTGTGTTATGTGTGTTTATTTCACACAGAATGATATATTAAATGCTTATATGAGTGTTTTTTGCACTTAGCTTTGATAATAATGGCTACAGTTTGAGACCCAAAAGTAATATCTCAGAAAGTTAGAATATTAAAAGTATTTTTAATAATTATTATTTTTATTATAAATATTGGGTCAAATGTGGGACCCAAAACATCTTGGATGAATGCAAATAAAAGAGTTTAATAACTAAAACTTATTTAATCAAAATTAAAAAAATCCTGAAGATTACAACTCAAAACCTTAGTTATACACCAGGCACTACAAAATAACACAAAGTCCTATACATCATGACCAAAATGTCATAGTGAAAGAAGCTGGCTGTGCACAGAATCCCATACCCAGGCATATTAATGGAAAGTTGCGTGGAAGAAGGAAGGTGTACAAGTAACAGGCGTGAATGCAACCCTGAGAGTATTGTTACGCACAGCCCATCCAAGAGTTTTGGGGGAAGATTCCTCAGGTGTGGCTGATGGGCTCTATATCCTGGCTCACTGATGCAGTAGAAAGTCTTGAGTGCATGTACTGAACAGTACATAGACATTCTTTAGACATTTTGTTTTTAAAAATCCATTTTCAAAATTGATTATAATATTCAGATTTACACACAAAAAACATTTTAGGCTTCCATTAGCTGCTAGCCATAACCATGAAAAGTATCAAAAGTAACTCCTTGAAACATATCAGTCATTCTGTAATGAATTAAATTACTGAAATATATTAACTTCTTGATGACATTCTAATTTATTGAGATACACATGTACGATGCACATCACCCTGAAGGATGAATACTTAAGGTAATCTCCTATGTGTAAGAATGCTTAATTTATTCCACAGATCAAATGTCTAAGTAAAGGTGGTGAGTTATGAGCAGAGGTTATAACCCTAACATAACCCTGTAGTGAAAGGGGTTATGTTTCCATGTAGAATCAATGTAATAGATGTGACCTGAAACAACACGGGTCAGAGTAATGAGACTACATTTGGGAAATGCATCTCATAAAAAAGCTAAAGGGAAGGTCAGGAACCCTAGGTGTTCACCTCAGCTCGCTCCATTATGAAATCCTTTTCAAAAAGCAAGTGGAACTACAGCAAAACATAATAAATCATCACTGTTTTGGTATGACTCAGCTTCAAAAAGCAACAAACTTCCGTTTGGCAAAAATCAGGAGCATGTGTTGCCCAGAGAATGCCATGTTTGACTCGCTGTTAAAGCAACACTAGATGAGCCTGATACACTGTATGATTTAGACGCCATAAAAGGCGATGAGGTAGCGTTGATCTCCCTGATGAATGATGGAGCTTGGGGTTGATGATGGGAGGCCATGAGAAATTGTGTGTGTTCATTTAGGTTGCAGTATACACAATTGCCAAAAAAAAGCAGTGTGTGACACGGGTGTCTGTGCCTGCATGCGGAGCGTGGCATTAGTCAGAGTGTGTAAAGCCCTACCAGTCAGACGGGGGAGATGGGTTGAGGGAGATGAATGGGACGCAGGTTCACTTTATTACTGTCACTCCGCTCTCTTTCAGTCTACTTCAACCTCCCAGCTACCACCCATCCATTAATCACATGTTTCTGCCTCCACCCTTCCTCCTTCACTGTCTCATTTCTCCTCCCTTCATCCCCCTTGCTCCTCCTTCATCTATTCCTCAATCATTAACAACTACATCACTATTTCCAAACTCTCACTTTGTGCTCTTTCTCACCTTGTGTCATTAGATCAGGTTCTGTATAGTCATTTTGCACTACTGTTTGTAGAGATGTTGACTTCAAATTGTATCATCATCAGATAAGATAAATACATTTAAATATGAATTATTGGGAAAGGCTCTGCTAGATTGGGATTGCCTCAGCTTGGAATTGTTGACACTAGATCTCCAAGGCTCATCTTTATGGTTCATAAATAACAGCTTTCTATCTTCTAACATATAATTTCTTTGCCATGTCACAATAGAGGTTTATGCACCAGAAAGCAAAAGAAAACACTGTTTAGCAAGCTACCAAACAGGTAGATGTTTGTTGTTACGCTTAATCAGTGTCAAAAACATCAGTTAAGTTAGTGCCATCTGCTGTCTAACACTAAGGCAGCTGTCAATTGAGCTTTATACATTTACAACAAGCTTGAGGTCATTTCTGTAAAATTTGTTTCAGGTTGTTCAAGTAGCCTTGCTCTGAAAGGTTTCATCAACAGAGACCAGTGGACGAGTTTTACAACAGAAGACACTTACATTATCTTACAAAAGTATTCACACCCATTGAACTTGTTTACATTTTGTAACATTACAACCCCAACTGCCACGTATTTTATTGAGATTTTATGTGATTAGACCAACACACAGTGCACCACCATGTCTTTGATGAAAATAAAGCTGCAAGTATTTTAGGGGATGCTTTTATCAGCTTTGCACATCTACAGACAGAAAGTGTTTTGCCTTTTACTTTGTAAAAGAGCTAAAGTACAGACAGTGGGGATGGTGAGGGTATATGAATTTTGATTTCCAGGTCTTGCCACATATTCTTAATCGGATTTATATACCACTGTTTTGGTAAAATACTTGTCACGTCCTCTCCCTTAATTGTACTGTATGTTTTTGTAAAACTTAAAAACAGCCTGTGAAGGCAAGTTTCCCTTTGGGGAAAAAAAGTATGAATCTGAATCTGACCTAGATCTGGACTTTGACTGGGCCGTTCTAAGTAATACATATGATTTGATTTAAACCTGGCTATATGTTTAGGGACACTCTCTTGTAGGAAGGTAAACCTCTGCCACAGTCTCAAATCTTTTGTATCTTTTACTATCTTTCACTTCCGGATTGCCCTGTATTTAGCTTCATTCATCTTCCCATCAATCGTTCCCTGTTCCTGCTGAATAAAAAACTCCCACATAACATGATGCTGCCACCACCATGTTTCAAGGTGGGGATGGTGTCTTCAAGGTAATGTGCAGTCATAGTTCTCTGCCATACATAATAATTTGCATATATGTAGACCAAAAACGTCAATTACAAAGTGTTTGGGAGCAAAGCTCTTTCATTACGAGAGGATTATGACATGTTTTTATCAGATCAAATACTTTGACATTTTACCTTCTGTTTTTTTTTTCTAAATATCTAAGCAAGTAGTACGTAAGTAGGAGGAAAGTAATTATTTTTAATTGCCATAGATACAAAGTGTGCTACGCAACATAGCCTCAACACATTCAATCTCTGGGGTCGCTGAGGGTCTGTCATCTCCATGAGATTAATCTTCACTTGTGAATTTATTATGAGTTACAGTGACAAACTATTAACTGTAGGGCCTGAATTATAACTGCTTCACCTGTAAAAAAAAAATAAGAAAAAAAGGCCCTTTTGTTGAGAATTGCTGAAACATATAATTGGTCCTTTCTTTGGTTGGCATCTTTGATTGCTGAAATGTTCTATTCTTAACTTCTATGATGCAGAGTGAATCCAAAATTTAATTAAATCACATGTATCATCCATGGCTCACAAACCTCAAAAAAGTGTGAATCCTGCCTATGCAGTAAGACAATGGTTGCATTTGATGAGTATCAAAATATGTAACATAAAACAACACTCAGGGCTTTTAACTTAATGATTCTTTGCAAATGTGATGACTTTGCCAATTAAATATGAATAAAATTTAATTGGTTCATACAACATGAATGTTTTCTTTTAAATAGCCTTGTTAGGAATTGGGAAGTTCAGTACATATGAAGTGAAAAAATATTAATAATAGTCTAAGGCCTCGTTCCTAAAATATCCAAAGTTTCTCAGAACCGCTAAGATGAGCGCCTCAGTCATACCGAGCAGATGGCATGGCAGAGTAAGAAGAGGAAAACTGTGGGTCAAAAGCTGACAGAGATTTAATTTTGATAAAATAAATTAATTTATACAGTGCCTTATAGAAGTATTTGTACCCTTTTAACTTTCTTGTTTTTTTGAGAGTACAACCACAAACGTCACAGTATTTTCTGTAGTTTTTTTGTGATAGACTCATGCAAAGTTGTGCATAATTGTCAAGTGGATGGAAAAGGAGACAGTGTTTTTCCAATTTAAAAACATGAAATGTTTGGTGTGCGTTGGAATTCTGCCCTCCTAATTCTTATAGCCCTGAGTGTATTGCAGAGCAACCAAGTGCCTTTCTGAAGTCACCTAATTGGCAAATAGAGTCCATGTGTGTAATTTAATCTCAGGATGAATACAGCTGTTCTATGAATGTCTGAAATAAACAAACAAACAACCAAACGATATCATAAAGACCAAGGTAAACTAGGGAGCACATAAATCAGTGAAGAAGCCACGAAGCCCATGGTAACTCTGGAGGAGCCGAGGAGGTCCACAGCTCAGGTAAGAGAATATGTTGACAGGACAACTATCAGTTGTACACTGCAAAAATCTGTCCATTATGCCACAACCATCAAAATTAAGATAGTTGTGGCAGAATGTCTTGTCTTCAGGATTGAGAATCACTGCGTTAGAGCCTGCAAACCTGCAAGATCGGAGACTGTGGTAAAGATTTACCATGGACCTTCTGGCTGCCTATCTGATAAGAGCTTTTCTTGTGTTGCCTGTTGTCTTGTGTCAGTATTGGTTGGTGGCTATATTTTGGTAGGTTTGCAGCCACATAGTCTAAATACAGGAAGATGAATATAAATTCACAGCACCCTTTTCAAATTTGCAAAAACTTTGAAAAACGGACACTTTTCTTCAACTTTATGATAAAGTATTACTTTGTGTTCTGTCACATAAAATCATAACACTATTCTCAAAACCTATGGTTGTAACCAAATGCACTCTGATAACATTTAATTGTTATTTCAAAATATAGCATCTACCAAATCTGAACATCCAATAAGGTCTGAATGGGCTAAGATGAAATTTATGAAGAATAGGTGCAACTGGTCCGTAAACATGCAGACCGTTTTAGTTAAGACATAACAGATCTGTGAGGAGCAGCAGCATTACCCAGCCCCTGCAGTTATGCCACCAGCTCTCCCTCCGTCCCAGCAGCTATCAGCCTCTCTGCAGCTCCCATGGGCCACATGTCAGACTGCAGTGCTGTGTTGATGCTTTTGCTACATACTGTATATATATATAGCCAGATAGCGCAGCCTCTCAGGGGTACCTGGATGAGCTCTTTGCAACGTGGATACCAGGACGGAGGGGGGAGAGGATGGAGGATGGAGAGGCCCCCGTAGGCTGGCTGTGCCGCCGCTCCCCCGGATCCTATCGGCTAATGGGTCGGCAGGGATTTGGGGAGGGGGATGGAGGTGGACAGAGACGGATGGCCCCTGACAAACTCACACTGACAGCCAGTGAATACAGGGCAGCCTAGCAGAAAGGTCAGAGCAGGGATGGATAAAGGACCGCTTGACTTTCAAAGTTTCGCCCTGCTTGGTGCCACCGCGCCGTCAGTGTGGGGTGAAAAGTGTTTATGGCTCGTCAGTTGTTTTTTCTGTCAAGTAGCTGTGGGTCTTTGCTAACTGCCTCTTAAGGCAGACAAAAATGTTTGGCCTACTACAAATCAGTATAAGTGGTATGTAAACAGTTTTGGACCACCAGGAAATACATCACAACAGTTACCAAAAAACAACTGCATCCTTAAAACATCCAAATCAAATTGGAGCATGAATGCAAAATGTCTGGCACTGTCATTAATTCTTTAGTAAGATGCATATCAACAAGGAGAAAGAGTCAACTTCTCTTTAAATGAACTAATGTGGTGCTCACCCTAGAGGCTGAGTTACATATTGTGTGTTTGTGTGTGTTTGGGTGTCTGTGCGTAGGTGATGTGTTTATTGACTCCAGCAGAGGAGTGGATAAGAGGAGAACATCTGACTGAAGAACGCTGATCCAGTCAGATGTCACAGGCCCTCAGAACTGCCTCTAATAAGGCCCAAGGGACTCTATCTCTGTTTCACCCTATGCTTACTTCCCTCCCTGCCTCACTAACTCACCAAATCGAGTCTCTGTAGTCTACCTGCCACTAGCGCTAGCGGTTTTCACACTTTGTGAAGCCATTGTTACTTGTGAAATAACAAAAAGGATAAATATCACAAGAAGCACAAAGTCTGCTGTAAGGTGGTGTTAGTGTAGAACACACTAACACCATTAGTGTTTACTATTAAGAAATTCTAAAAAGTGTTACGCTTTTATAAACATGTGCAGTTATTTTAAATGCTTATTTCCTCGTCTTCTTGGAATCATTAGATTCCTCTTATTGGTAACTCTATGCCTTCCCATGCAACTGGTCATTGTTTGAAGAGCTGAATCATGATAGCTTGTATTCAACTCTGACACAAATAGAAGCTCCTATAAATACAACTTGGAGGTCAGCTTGTCTCTATGTCAAAATTTCATCAATCACACCTACTAAGACTGATAACAACCCAGTTATTTGAATTACGTGTTCCTGATTGGGAAACTTTCTGAATCAGACACAATCACTTCCAAGATCATAACATTAAAACGTTGATCAAAAACTGCAGTCTGAGCCTAGGTTATTTGCAGACAAAAATGACTAAAATTTACATCAGAGATTACATTTACATTTGAGTATTCATGTATGCTAAATACCAATCCAGTCTTAGAGTAAAATGTGAAATAGCTCAACACCAAATTGTGGATATGTTTTGTAAGATCCAGTTATATCAGGCAGTTATTTTAATGCCTACCTTTTTCAGTCTTGTTACCACTTAAGGCACAAAAGGTCGATTAATAGGATAGGTTTCAACAAAAGTTGTCTGTTTTGATGAATCTTAGGTTGGGGACACTCTACACAACTTTCACAGTCAGCACAGATTTTGAAAAGACTTGGAGTTCACACTAACAGACTGTTTTTGTGAGACTAAAGACTAAAAAGACTGAGGATCAGACACTTAACTGCACCTGCTGAGGGACCACAGACTACAAGAATTGTCAAACCAACTAATGGCAACCGAATACACCAAACTCTTTAGGAAACTCTCCCGAGGGCGACAGTTTTATTGAACAAACATACCGGTAGGTGGCGGGAATAGAAGACATGCTCAGAATTCAGACAGGCTATATTTTAATGCCACTCTCCTATAAAATGAAAGAGTTGCAATGCTTCAAGTTTATCAAGGTGAAAAATGATTTAGATAGCATTAACTATTTTTGTAATTCTCATGTTGAGAGTTTGCGACGCTTATTTTTTTTCATCTGAGGTTGTTTGTAGATTTTGTAATAATTGTCAATGTTGGTTTAAACTAAAAAAGTTATTATTTGTTAATATTTGTGCTTGATGGCACAGTTAAACATTTAGAATTTATGACAAATAAGTTTAGTCTACAAAAAACGTTTTCCAAACAAAAAAGTCCCCTGATTTTTGATTTTAGTTTTAAAGCCTCTATTTTTTTATTGACTGTCGGCAACATGTATTTGTAGTTGGGTAGGTTATTAGTTCACACTACCTGTCTGGGTCAAGATTTGGTCTAAAAAATTCAAACATGTTTGTTCGACTGTGGCCCCACACTTGCAGAGTCCAGTCTTCATTTCGTCTCACACTTACAGATTTTGTGACAACTCGTACTGCCGACTAACCACATCTACTGCAGACTGAGACAGACAGGGGGTGAAATCAAACATTCGTCTAATGTGTCCCCAGCTTTAATATCTGCTGAAGCCTAACCTGGTCGCTCTGAGCCAGATTTTCCTGGAAGGTTCTGGTAAAAGGGATTCATTCCTTTCCACTGTCGCTAAATGCTTGCCCATGAGAGAGGAACTGCTGCAAAGTCAATGACTCGATGCAATTGGCTCAGTATCTGTTTATAACCTTTTATCCATTAACATTTAAACTGAATTTGACAGCACTGTATAATTTTTTGGATCAAATTGGAATGTATGTAACTGACACTAAATCTTTCTATTTGACTGGATTGTCATATGGAAAGAAATCAGTCAGCTGAAGTCAGTTTTTAAATCAGGTAATCCCGAGATGAGATTTTAATGATTTTATTCATTAATAGTTTTGTTCTGAATTCTTTGAGACAAGATTTACAATTACTACAATCACAATATAGTAAAAAGTGTATTTTAAATATGTGCATACAGGCTCTTAAGTTAGGATGTCTTGTTAGTCAGAAGAGAGCTCGGTGCCAGTTAGTGATTGCAGCTTGTAGCTGGGTCTCTAGTGGGTCAAATGTAGCAAAGTAAAGTTAAATAAATCAATAATTAGGAAAGAATCAGTCTGGCTATGAGTTTGTTAAAAAAATCATCAATTTTCCTACTGAAGTTTACAGTGTTTTATTGTATAATACTTAATTTGACAGCTTTTCAACGACCCTTCTGTTCAGGTTAGGGTCAGTAAAAAGTGTTCTGAAAATGTCAAATTAATCCTTAAATACAAATTTTGCATTTATATATTGGTATGTGCATTTTAAAGTACACTAAATACCACATATGTTTTTATATAGCAGATTCAATTGTTGTCTTTTAAAGAAATTATTCCCTAAAATGCTCCTGGTAGGCTGTATGAATTTGCAGTTCTGTATTTGCTAACAGTCTTGCCCTGCTGTCTGACTGACATTTTCTGTCAGGATTATAAATTCCCAGACAGATAAATATAACTGGATATCAGTGGGATAAAAAAATACTGTTCATAAGATGATACATCATAATGTATACATCAGCATATGCACATTTTCTTGGCTGAAGTGTCATCTTACATTTTCAAGCAAGCATGTGCTGCCCTGATTACAAGTGAAAGTGTCCACACTTAACAATATTTGATTTGCTTAGTTAGTGTGAGTGTCATCATGCGAGATCAGTGAGGACACCACTCGTCATCGGACCGCAGGAACGGGAAGGGACAGTTCCCGGCAGGACGTCCACTCCTCCCACCGCTCCCAGAAGGCCATGCTTCAGCCATGTGTCCATCATCACCGTCGGGAGGCGTCCATTTTTGAATCCTTGTGTCCTCGATCTGAGGCACCCCTGTCTCTTTGACGAGTCGTGTGACCTTTTCTCCACGTCAGGTGTCGTGCTCTTTTACGTCAGGACGATGGCCGGGTGTCAAAATGTGCTCCTCTTGTGTCCGTTGACTCCGTTAATGGTTTTACAAAAAGAGCACCACTTTGGAGCGAAACAGGATCTGATGGGAGATGGCAGGGGCGACAGAGACAGCTGTGTTCGACGAGGTGGCCCTGACGCAGTGGGAGGCTTCATATGAAGATATGACACATTGCTCATTATCAGGATGGTGAGGAGCAGACCGCTTGATGAATGTGAAAGCAGTTATGCATCTGTACAGTTTTATATGTGTTTTTGACACCTCAAAACTGGTAAAAGTTGCTGAGGAAACAACTTTGAGGTTCGGGAGATCACACCCTGAGCCACTTAAAATAAAGAATGCATGGTGGTTCACAGCAAAAGGTTTCCTTTGCAGGCTTGAAGAAAGACAATTTACAAGTGTCACAATGTACAACACACCGACTACAACCGCAAAGAGCCTGCATGTAGTGCCAGAAAGACAATACATGTCTCCTCACTTTGTCACAGCCTATTTTCTTCTTCCTCATTACATTTCTTCTGGTGGACAAAAGACATTGCACTAACACACCATTGCTTGATCATGTTAGTTCTGGCTGGGACACCAGAGCAATCATCCACTGGCCTCTCAATAGGCTTCTAATTTAACTTTCAATCTCACTGTACACACACTGAAACTGGAGGGGTGCAGATCACTTGGCCCCTTCCCCTTTTTGTATCTTTGCAGTTTTAGTTGCTTCTTTGTACCTGAAAAAGTCCGGTACAATATGTTACTGTCTGCCACAAATGTTTCGTCCTGACCATGCATCAATTTGTTCCCACAAGAGGTACATTTCAACAGCAACTAAAAAGAATTTTGAATATTCTTCTCAGTTTGCTGTAAGTAAATTAGGTAAAATGACTCTAGTATATATTATCTACCACCAGGAGGTCGCTTAGACTTATTTTGGTTTGATCTAGTGTCACTGATACGCCCTGTTTTAGGTAAGAAATGGATTGCCCCAGGTACAAAATGCAAGTAGGAAAGAAAAAATGGGGGTATTACCTGATCTTATTGAAACCCCATTTTTTGTATTGTCAAATAGTGTGATACGTTTTAGTATAAAGCTCAGAAATTGTTTTATATCAGTATCCACATTGATATAGGTTGGGATAAGCATGAAAAATCAGTTGGAACTCATTATTCTGCACATGGTCACTCAAAAGTACCATTTATTCCTCCAGTGAAAACCCTCCTAACTGATGGTTTTGTTGCAGTGTTTAAACCTGCCTGAAAGGCCTGTTTGAAGCCTTCAACATTTGGTGTTAATAGGGCAGAACGGAGGGGTGTATTTGATAACCGCAGCAGCTACAGTATGACATCCACAGCCAAACGATGGCTACCAGCTCTGCAAACAACCACCACACCCTCGATCCATTTTTATTGTATTTGAGCAGCAGTGTTATATTTCCTGGCCTCCCCTTAGCACCACACACACAGGGCACTCCAAACAAAAAATCCATAGTATCGACCAGCCAGTGTCACCACAATTACTCTTCCCAAACAGCCATTGAGGACAAATTACATCTGCACTGCCTTTTCACCCGGTCACTATGGCTGAGCGGTGGCCCCCTCATATCACCACCACCTCCTCTCTCCTCCTCTTCTTCTTTATCCCCCTCCTCCCTCCATACTCAGTCCCTCATCTCTGCATTTGCCCTCTAACTGAAGTCTGGATGGAGATATGGAGAGAGAGGTCACAACAGGGGATGGGCCAGCAAAATAGCCAAAGAGCCAGCAGCTTGGACTATCAAAATGGCGGCAGTTCAGAAAATAGCTTCAGCTTATCGCTGATCACACAATTTCAAGGCCTGTAGGCAGCTGGCACCACATGTGCAACAGTTATTCTGCCTGAGCACTTACTCATCAAAGCAGAGATTTTTTTTCTTACATTGACACATAGCGTGGGCACCTAGAAAAGAAATCTCCCGATATTTGCATATGTCCTATTAGAACAGGGCGATGTTCAAATATCATCTGACTGCCAGTAGCAGCACTCAAACTGAGAGTGTAATCTCCCTCTGCATTGGGCAGGCCTCCAGTGTTGAGAGATAATCTCGCTCTGAGGTACGAAGAAAACCACTTCCTATGTTTACACGAACACAGAGGCCCAACAGCACAGAAAACCCTTGTGTATTGATTTTCCCGTCTCTATACGCCGCCAAAATCATTTATTCACTATTGGCAGTGGTACTAGCAACAACCAGCGTTTAATGCTCTTAGCTATTAAGTTTCCTTGCAAGTAATCTTGGAGAACGCTGTCCCCTCCAACAGCAGACAGCGTGATTGAATAATCCTGATGTTACGATGGCCCAGGAGAACATTAAAATGACTTCTGGTGCAGGTGGTGTATACCTGATTGCTGGAGTTTGATTCTGTTTCAGACGCTGCGTAGGTCCCCATTCTGAAACAGGATCATCAGTCACCACCCACACTCAAACACACGCAGACACACCACCTTTTACTTTCACCTTAAACAATGAAAGGCTCAAATTTCTTTCAACTGTAATAGCTCCAGTGCCATTGAATCAGTATTCCTCTTTGTAGATGCAGTCATGCAGAACCTTGTCTCTGAGGCAGATCACTGGTTTTTAGTGCTAATTGTTTAAAGGAGAGTGGATTTGTTTTTCAGTGCTCTCACATGCAGGGTACTATGCACATACAACATACCTATATCCACTCCAGATAAAATGTGTAGAAAAAAAAATAATAATTTTACTGCTGTGGCAAAATCACACACTGAAAAATGTGAAAAAATTAAATCTCTAATAAAAGTAGATTTAATTAGATCTTTTCAGCAACGAACACTCCAGATAGGTTTGGCATGAAAGAAACGATGACTGTGTGGAAAAGCACATCTTACCTACTTCAATTAAAACCTTGAGTTAGAGTGCATGGCGTCAAACTCATTTAAATGCCGGAAACATTAAATAAAATCTGGTGGCCTCTGCTCATTGGCAATTCTTGCGTGAATGCCGCTTTGGGTAAGCCTAGCCCTCTGCAGCTGATCTGATCATACGATAATACAATACAAGATAATGTATTGTATGAAAGTAAGAGTCGAAAGTTTTTTGTTTTCACCATTAGGTTTCATTAATCCAGACAGTATTTTAAAGCATCTGCAATGGAATATTTGTTGTGGTTTTCAAACATAACTCAATCTCAGACTATCTTTATGCCAAAAACACAAAAAAGGCTCTCTTTGTGTTTTCCACTGTTAAGATTTCTTGAATCTAGTATTTAATGAATCTCTGTTCAGTGTAAAAATTATAATGTTCAAGCTTAACCTGTTTAAATATTTTTTGTCAAGGTTTCATCTAGAAATGCTCAAATGCAGTTCAAGTTACCTTTAAAAAAGTGAAATAGGTCTTTAATTTAGCTTGCACACAGGAATCTCAAATCGAATTGGTACTTAAGCACCATTACCCAGATGTGTTGTTCAGTTGTATAATAGAACTTGACACAACAAAATTGGTGCCTATGACATCTCAATGCAATGGACACCATATAAGAAACCATACAAGTAAGCAACAGGAAACTTGTTGGGGTGCACCTGACATAACAATTTTTTGTTTTTGTGCTGTCCCCTGAGTTAGAGTAGAGGCACCCTGGGTGAAGAGCCATTTTGCTTATATCACAACCTGCCTCTGCCAAAAAACTGACACTGGGTCATCATTGGGTAATGATCCAAAATATATCCCCAAATCAATAGATATATGGTTCACCAGAGATAAACAAATCTTCTTGCATGGCTTTTTCAGTCACAGGTTTTCTGCATATGTGTGAAATAAGCTGGAGAGAAAAGGGTATAAGGAGGGACCCAGTAGATTGTACAAAGGGAAGTGATCTAAGGTAATTTCTATGTTCCATACTTTTGCAAAGATATGGAAGAAGACTAACTGCCGTCCTACCGGCAAAAGGTGGTTGTACAAAGCATTGACAGCAGAGGTGCCAATAATTGTGCCTCTGGAAAAAAAGTCCTAATGTGTAACTTTTTTACCCCCTACACAAATGTATTCAATGACCTTTTCAATACTTTCCCACAATTTAAGGACCAGCAACAGGTTGTGATGTGTGGATCACTTATTTGAGATGTTTTAATGTGACTAGTCACAAATGTAAAAATGTGAAGGAAAACACTGTAAAAATGAACCAGGTGGAGAAGTTACTGCACGTTTTTTTTTTTTTTGCTTGGTGGAGACTGCAAAAGCACTACATCATATATTTCAGGTGTGGATGGCAAACAGAAGCAAAAGCTAACAGGGCCCGTAAGTAGAGTCTAAGTATTCTGACCGTAAAAATGAGAAACCTAAATCAGCTGTGGTAATTAGAGATGAGGAGGAGGTTTGGAGCAGAAGCAACAAAAACCCTTTTAGAAAGCCTGAAACAAACTGCATCTGGTACACAACTGTGAAAAGAAGAACAATGAGAACCCAACTAAAACTTGTTAATACCTGGGGAAAAAAAACAACATTTCTTATTCTAACACTTGAATGTCAAATATGAATCAGTGTTTAGCCGTGTCAACTTCAGAAAGCATATGTAAACAACAACAACCAGGAAATTTCAGAATTTATTAAAAAAAGACACCTTATATATTTTATTTTTTTTATTTTAAATTGCAACAAAAATTTGATAAACCAAATTGCCACATTTTCAAGTTGCCACATATTAGGCCTTGTCCCTGAGTTATGCCTTAATGCATATATCTGTATTAAAACACAAAATGTACCCCTTATTAAAAGCTTGTGTGGGTGTGTGTGAGTGAATGAAAGAGAGAAAGAGAATTGTTCGTGCATCTGTGTGTATCTGTATGATATATGGCAATCAGTCACAGGAGGGGATTTTACTGCATGATTATTTCTGCTGTGACACTAACGAGCTTCGGCTGCAGATCCACTGCAGACCAATTACATCGGTAAAGAGGCTGCTTGCTTATTACAGTTGGATAATCTGTGGGTTTTACATTCTGCATCAGAGTTCCTGCATGTGAACATTTGATTAGAACTGTTTATCTGTCTGTATGTTAGTCTACTTGTCTGTCAGTCTCTGTGCATTTTACAGCCCTGCTGTTCAGCTGGACAGCAGGGGATTGTCTGAAATGTCGTGCTGCCTGTATATGGGGGAGCTCCAGCTTGTTGATTTATCACTTCTGCATTGTGTCGCCTGATCTTTCCTTTCGATTGTGTCTTTGGTGCACCGACATGCCACCTCCACATGTATCATATTGTGACCACTTCTGTATGAGGTATTTGTGACTCGAGGGGGAACCTCACAAAAACAGGGGACCTGCAGAAGATGAGGGGAGAAAAGAGAGATCAGAATCTCTGTATTCAGTGATTGGGTTATTCGAGATAGCACTGTCAGCAGTTTTGGGGAAAAGTTGCAGAAAACCAGGGAGGCTGGTGAGGGATATATTTTGATGTATACTGTACCAATGTGTGTGGGGGGCATGTGACACACTCTAATCACCTTAATTATTTCATCTAATTACCTGCAAACAGCTAATGAATTCCTCAGGAATGCTATCATGTTGTGTACGTGCTCACATCATCATCCGTTTTGCACGGCTGCCATTAATTTGCTCGTAAACAAATACAATTAGCATAAAATGTTTCATTACAGGCTCATATATCTGGTTTAGTTTCTGCTAAGAGTATGAAACAGTTGAACAACACACACACAACATGGCTTTTTTCCATCTCTTTATCATGCTCTATAAATAGTGTGATGAAATGGACCCGGTTTGTAAAAATATTTCATGGTGTGTATGTTTGTTGTCCTTAGGGATGCTGATGTGGGTAGTGGTATGCATGCTGGCAAATTCCTGTTTGTATATTCGTGTATTTTTTTCGCTTTATAAATTTCCCATCCAAGGTCATTTGGCGAAGAGGGACAATGGACTTGGTCTGGGGTGGACTGATGATGAATGTGTACATTTCATGACAACAAAAGCATAATGACCTTATTCTATAATGAATGGATTCATCATTAAAAATCTCTGGCCTGCGGCAAAGTCTTTTTTGCATACTCTGATGTCACCTCCTCTCTGAAAATCTAAAGTGGTTTTGGTCTATGCCTCTGGTGCACCGTGTGCTGGCATGTGTTTGTGCTTTTGCAGTTTTGTTTGTGCAAATGTCTGTGAGTGTAAGTGCATCCTCTGTGCCAGCGGTGCAGTAGTCCAGACTTGCAAACTACTGTACCTATTAACAAATTCAGACATGCAGCTCAGATGGTGTGGTGTTCAACGTGTCTGTGTCACTTGAATATTTTTGTTTTTACACAAGTAATGTTTTCATAATTCAGGAGGCTATGTGCAACATCTTCCCTTGGATAATCAGTACCTTCTCTCTAAATGAAGGCCTTTTAAACTCTGTAAAGAAACCAATTGGTGAAAAAGTGTGTTCTTGAATATAAACAGCGCTTTATACCTGCTACAATTTACCAAATCCCAGCCTTTTTAAAATTTTTTTTAGAATGACAACACTGAGGTTTTTTAATCTGCAGATTATATAACTAATGGGGATAATCGAGAAATTAAGGATGTAATTTTCTATTTTGTCTTGGACTTTCTTTTATAGTGTCCAGTTTTTCACATTTTGTCACATCACAAACACAACCTTAAGAGTATTTTATTTGGACTTTTTGAGGCAGACAAGCACAAAGTAGTGCATAGTTAACTGGGAAGAGAAGGGAAAATGATACACTTTTCTGTACTTTTTACAAGCAACAGTCTGGAAAGTGTGACATATATTTGTACTTGACCCATTTAACTTTTTTGCACCTAAATGAAATCAAGTGCAACGAATTGCAGTAACACACAGTTAAGCAAGATGGAGACGTTGGTCAGAGTTGATTGAAAGATGGATGGAGCTAAATACAGAACAATCCTAGAAAACATGTTAGAAGGTGGAAAAGACTTAAGACCAAGACATAATTCACCTTCCTGAAAAAACAACAGCCCTAAACACTGTGCAATAGCACAGACCTAAATCTGAGAATGTTTGGCAAGACTTGAAAGTTTGTGTCCACAGACATTCTCCTCTCAGTCTGACAGAGCTTGACCTATTTTAAAAAGAAGAATGGGCAAAAAAAAATTTTCTAGATGTGCACAAACTATTAGAGAAATACCAGACATACAATACCGAGACTGACGATGTAATCACAAAGGGTTCTACAAAGTTTTGAGTCAGGGGAGCTGAATTTATTGTAAGGTATTCAGACTTTATGTAAGCCACTGTATTTTCATTTCTTGCAATGTATTTAAAAGCTGTAGATTAAAAGATTGATGCAGAAAGATTTGGATTTCTTTTTGGAAATTATATCTCTTATTAGAGCACCATCTATACTATAGATGAAACTGCAGAAAAAATAAAATATTTTTATGTGCTCTATATGAACTGTGTGTGTGTTCAGTCTGTTTGACATTTTGAGAAAAGTCATTGTAGATGCTACATCATAGTAAAAAATAAAAGTGCAGAACCATCTGCATTTCAAACAGCTTTGTCAGCATGGCTGATGTAGAATAATATGTTTTAACACCCAAGGAGATTGTTTTGTTGGTACATGAAGAATGTGTTAACTGAATCTTTCAAAACAATACTCAGTTTTAATTTTAAGCTTAGTATCAGTGCAGTGAGAAAAAAAACAACAGCAGCATGTCTCCAATGCATATCAGCCACTGTACCCTCTCAATGAAAGATCTATATTAGCTGAGTTCTACTCTCAAAGCAATTTATGATACAAGTGTTCACATGGGGATTTTATGTTACACACAGAGTTTCGTTCAGTTTATTTAGAAAGCTCGAGTTTACCAAAAATAGTTCAGTACATTATTCAGATAGTAAACAAATCCAATCTAAATCCTGCCAAATATAATCCATTTCATTCAAATGTTTTGAATTTAATTTCAGTTTAGCATATTTTGGGATCCATAGTTCTCCAATTGTATTTAGTAAAATGCATTTAGTGGACGACAAGTCTTGCCTTGTTAGGGGCATGTGTGCTCTGCTTCCATTCTGAATAGGGCATGCATACTGGGATTGATGGGATGGAATTCATTGTTTTCTGCTGTCCCATGACCGGTAGTTTGCTTTCCTGTGACCGTACCATCTCATTTAATCTTTTTCACATTAAAGGACCATCTGACCATCTTGGAATGTATTTATTTTTTATGCTCTATGAGCCTAAGTAGTCAGGTGCTATCAGTTTAAGAATCTACCAGGTATCTATATATATCTATGTATATAATCAGGGGTTGCGTTAACCAAATATTTTCTGTTATTTACCATTATTTTTAAACGTTGACAGAAACATCTGAAGGCCATCTGTCATTTTGACAGATTGTGCTTTACACCCTTGACCAGACATTTGATTACACACATGCAGGTGTGTAATTCAGGTCCATGTGGACCAGCAGGAAGATGTGAGATTGTGTGTTCAGACCACAGCAGGTGATCTGTTCATATTTTGCTGAGAAAAAGTTACATGTTGGCTAGTCATCTGGTTGATGGGGATTGTGTTCAGACGTTCAGCTTGTTCACGCAGGATATAAATTAAAATTAATGAAAATAAATGCTACTGAATGTTTAATTGTTATCATTTTAGTGCTGCATTTTAGCGACAAACACCTAAGTGACAAAAACAGTATCAGATGCCCCACATAGTACGTCCGACGTTCAGAAACAGCATGATAGCAGCTATAATTCTAAGCCTGAACAAGGTAATATTTGGTGTTAAAGGGGTTAGCATTCTTTTAACAGTAAGAGATGTTCACCAGAAGCAATATTATCAGAATGCACATAAGAGCTGCATTAGGATAAATTTTAGATTTTACTCCTGTACTTAATATCTCAATGCACTGATCCTTTTGTGCATTAATAAAGGTCTATTTCTTCTCATTCCAACAAAGACACATTTTCTGGCTGCACAAACACAAAACTGATTGATTGACAGTGGTCAATTATCAGGTCTTCTCTGCGCTATATTGATCCCGGAATGAGATTAGTATCTTTTCTCTATCTCTGTGTCCTGCAGGTCATGTAACACAGTCTGACCCTGCCATGGATACAAATGGCATATAAATCTCCTGAGCCGCTCCAAATGCCAATTGTCAGACAGTCGCTCACTGAATGGGGAACTCAGAGTGGTTTTAAGTAAATATACTCACACACGAGCATACACTCCCATCAGGAGAAAAGGAACAGAACCTGCAGAGATCTCTCTTGTTATAAAATGGCAATTATGTTGCCTGACAGGTTTGCATCGGCTTCCTGTGTAGGACTCGTCTGCCTTACTGTGTGTGCCCCGCAGGTATACATTTTCAAGAAGTGAGACAGGTAAAAGCACTTGAACTGAATCATCCTTTCAGCAAACATTCAATTAGAATATTCCGTACTGAGGGACACTATTACCGAGCCAGTCGGAACACCGGTGCATTTTCCAGATAAAGAAATCTTATGAATTTCAAAGCCACAATAGATATACTGTGCAGCAGCAGGGGAGGAAGTGGAGGAGTCTGGGGTGGCAAGTTGAGAATTCAGAGCTTCCCCTCTGTCTGTAGTCAGGTGGGATGACAGGGGGTGAGTGCTGCCTGGTGGCTCTCTGGCGTCTCTCTGACAGCCTGTCACAGGGAGATCACTGCCACATGCCTGTCTGTCCACAACGCTGACGGCTGACCCGTCCAACATGGCCCGGCCCGCTGGTCATGCCATCCCTGCCTGCCGTTGGACGTCTGTGACAGCTGACAAGACACCTGGGACACAACCGGCAGGGGCCAGAGATCTGCTACCTGTATAGACATCAGGATTTACTGCTGCCAAGGAAAAACACTGTGGAGGAGACACAGGAGGAGGAGGGAGGAGTAAATAGTCATTCTTAAAAAAAGATCATATACTGTTGGTTGCAAAGAAGGAATCAGGAATCTATCTCTAATTATCAGATCTTTTTCCATTACATTTTTATCTAAACTGTATTGATAATAAGGCAGGTCATGGTTTTCAACAGCAACACATGCGTGTCTAAATTGCTTTGTTTGCGCCTGTGCATTTTATATTTTTCACAGCATAACTCCCTTTAGATGTTGAGACAAAGGAGGCTGATAGCTGCAGTCTAGGCTGCAGTGACATATGGGCCATGTCATTTATCACGTCTGCTGGTGAAGGAATGAGAGCCCATCAGTGGCCTGGCATTGATCCCTGCGTGGGCCAGCCATTGTTCCCAGCAGCACCTGGTTCTGTTAGTTCTGTCTGTTGTAATGGGGAGGAGGAAACACAAAGAGGGGGGCAGGAGGGGGGTGTTAACATTTTCTAGGTTACACTTTTAAAAAACAGCTGAAGCTGAGAAAGAAGTGTAACTTTGGTGTTTATGCTACATCCTGAACATTTCAGTCCCTCACTGTGAGTGCCAGCGCCTAGCTAACTGATTCACTTTGTTCTGTTTTCTTAAACAAATGTTGCATTTTATGTTTTTAATAGGCTTTAAAATAGTTGCTTTTATCTGTATTTTGTGACACATTAGATGTTGTAATTTCTTTATTTTGTTTTTCATTAAATACTTTTGTCAGGCTTTACTTGTTTCAGTGGGTCTGACTGTAGGTGTGTTTTCTAGATTATGTTTTGGGTAATATATTGGTCCAATGTTTTTATGTTTTGGATCTCAGTTCCTCCTCTGGTCACCGTGCAAACACACAAGATCACTTGGGGTTTATGGAAAGTAAATTATAAAAAGTAGTAAAATTGTGGTGGCATCAAAATGTCAGTCGTTTATACTTAATTATAACATTTAAAATGCAACATTTAGTCTTGTGTACATTGGATTTCTTCTCGTTCTAATCACTTCATGTCTTTGTTGTACCAATCTTATACAACTTAAGTATATTTCACTTTCTTTGTGCTTTGACTGTGTAAACATAAATCCAGGGTATTTTTGATGTTCTGAAGCTTTGAAAGAAGCTCTAATATTTCCACCTGGCTTTGTTGAAAACACATTTGCTTACTCAGCATTGTTTGTCTGCAGTAATTCATCATGCAGGCTTTGAGCTATTGATGGAGCCAGCATCCGTTTGCAGGCCCCTGTCAATGATTCACTCACTAAGCCCATCTGTCAGGCGCCCTCTGCTTCTACCCCTCTTCCTCTCTGCTGCTCAGCTCAGCCCTCTTCTTCCTCTGTGATGGATGGACAAGATCCTTGACAGACACAAATGGTCACGTTCAATGCAAGAACGCCTCATGGATTTTGCTTGTTGGGATGTAATCTTCTGCAAATATTCAGTCATTTCTTGCATCAACAAAGCAAGTGATGCAATTCAAAAATCTTTAAAAGTGTTTCAGAACAAAAGGAAGTTGATTTCTGGGTGTAACTGGTAACTGTTAGAGCATTCACAGCTTAGCAGAGGATAGTAATCAATAAATCAACATCTCCTAGAATCCATCTCAGTTGTGTCATTAAAGGTTCCTAATTCAGAGAGTGATAAAGTGAGGCCAGCACATTTCTAAGAAGTTGCTGTGTACCCTTGCAAAGCGCAGTGCAGTACCACACAGAGAGGGATGAAGTATCCAGGGGTCTCAAAAGACACTTAATGTGAGCACAGATCAGTGGAGTTAGAGCTCTGGTGTGGAAAAGAGTGCCATCTGTGGGCAGATAATGCACAGTGCATGATGGGATGAAATGAAATTGACCAGATTACTGTTTTGCCAGCATAAAAAGTTTGCTCATGAACATAAAGCCTTGGTAGTCATTTTTATGAGTTTAGGATGTTTGTGTGGCAACCATTCCTCACTTATCTCAGGGGAAATATGAGGCCCAAACATATCTACCAAAAGAAAGAACAAATGCAAACAGTAACATCTTGTCTTTTCCGGCCAAGAAAAGGAAACGGTCTGGAGTGGTCTTCTGTCTATCACAGTGCACAAAATATACTGCACTTATTCACACTTATAGTTAGTTTTTCATCAACAAACAGCCTAACATATTTTTGAACTCTGGCAAAACCTACAGGGACTTGGGGGGAAATCCACACAATCCACAGCGAAAAGCCCCAGTTCACATTTAAGTCATGATACTCTTACTCTATAATGACATTGCTAACCACTCTCCCACCCAAGAACGTTTCAAACAATAAAAAGCAATCCTTCCAGTAAACATGGCAGAGAAAAGATATTTTTGTATATATGTATTATAGACAAACTGGTAATAATAATATTATATAATATTTTTAGGTTGAATCAAACTAAAATAATCTTTCTTTATTAAACGCCAGAATAATAAGAGTGAACATTTTTAAGATTTATTTTTATTTATTCAACCTGTTTTTAAACATAAAAGTTTACATAAATCTCCTACATCTCTAAAATTGCCTTTTAAACTGTATGACCCATTGGAACACATGTTCTGATTTATTGAATATGGCTGCAGATGTGGCTTCTTAAGTAGGCTTTCTTAAATAAGGGCTTCACTGAGAGACTCGTCGTTTCGTTTTGTTTTTCGCCGTCTTCCGCTTTGTCCGCGACCGGGTCGCGGGGGCAGTATACTCAGCAGAGATGCCCAGACATCCCTCTCCCCAGACACCTCCTCCAGCTCCTCCGGGGGAGCCCAAGGCGTTCCCAGGCCAGCCGAGAGACATAGTCCCTCCAGCGTGTCCTGGGCTGTCCCCTGGGCCTCCTCCCGGTGGGACGTGCCTGGAACACCTCCCGAGAAAGGCGTCCAGGAGGCATCCAGTATAGATGCCCGAGCCACCTCAAGTGGCTCCTCTCGATGTGGAGGAGTAGCGGCTCTACTTCGAGCCCCTCCCGGATGGTCAAGCTCCTCACCCTATCTCTAAGGGAGTGCCAGACCACCCTACGTAGGAAGCTCATTTCAGACGCTTGTATCCGGGATCTCGTTCTTTCGGTCATGACCCAAAGTTCATGGCCATAGGTGAGGGTAGGAACGTAGACCGACCGATAAATCGAGAGCTTTGCTTTTCGGCTCAGCTCTCTCTTCACCACAACGGACCGGCACAGCGCCCCCATTACTGCAGCAGCCGCACCGATCCGTCTGTCGATCTCCCGCTCCATTCTTCCCTCACTCGTGAACAAGACCCCGAGATACTTAAACTCCTCCACTTGAGGCAGGATCTCCCCTCCAACCTGAAGACGACAAGTCACCCTTTTCCGGTCGAGTACCATGGCCTCTGACTTGGAGGAGCTGATCTTCATCCCAGCCGCTTCACACTCGGCTGCGAACCACCCCAGCTCATGCTGTAGGTTTGGGCTAGAGGGGGCCAGCAGGAACACGTCATCTGCAAAAAGAAGAGGCCTAAATGGTGGTTAGACTCCAGCTTGAGCCAGCATCCCCACAAGGTCTTTCTCTTTCGTTTTTGGTTAATATGCACTAAAACACATTCATCTTGGAGTGTGATGGCTAGACATTTTCATGCTGTTTATACTTGCATATAATCGCTTGAAGAAATAAATGTGGAGCCTACCCAAGGCGTAACCATAAAGTAAATAAATAGTTTATGTAATCTTCTGACTTTGAAGGAGGTAATAAAAATACAAACAAAAAACTCTCTCCCTTATTAATTTAATTTTAGCAAACAGAAATTATTTTTGTAATCCTTACTGACCAGAAAAGTTTAGTCTGAATTACCATCAGGCAATTATATAGTTACTTCGATGACTTGCTGACCTGTCCAGGGTGTACCCCGCCTCCCACCCATAGACTGCTGGAGATGGTCACCAGCTTCCCCACAGCCCACTATGGAATAAGTGGTAGAAAATGACTGACTGACTGACAGTTAGTTAGTGAGTTAGTTAATTAAATACACGCACAGGTTCACGGCAAAAATTCAGTTATCCTTTTTGAGAAATAAAGTTTCAGTTTGAAATGGCAGCCTAATTTTACATTTTCTCTGTTTTAACCCCAATTGCAATGTAGTTGGGAAACTAACGTAAATACAAACAGAAAATAATGATTTGCAATTCCTGTTTAACCAGTATGCAATTCAACACTACAAAGACAAGATATTTAATTTTCAAGCTGATAAATGTGTTTTCTTATTGCAAATATTCACTCATTTTGAATGTGATGCTTGCAACACGTTCCAAAATAGCTGGGACAAATGCATGCTAACCACTGTGTTACATCACCTTTCCTTTTTACAGCATTCATGTTGTGTTTGGGAACTGAGGATAACTGTTTAGGTTTTGTAGGTGGAATTATTCCCCCTTCTTGCTTGATGTAGAACTTCAGTTGCTCAACTGTCCAGGGTCCCCGTTGGCATATTATGCGCTTCATATTGTGCCACACATTTTTAATGGGAGACACGACTGGACTGCAAGGAGGCCAGCCTAGTACCCGCTCTCTTTTACTACGAAGCCACACTTTTATAACACGTGCAGAATGTGGCTTGGTTTTGTCCTGCCCAAATAAGCAGGGACGTCCCTGAAAAAGACGTTATTTGAATGGCAGCATACGTTGTTCCAACACGTGTATGTACCTGTTGCTCACATACAGAGATTTCTCCAGATTCTCTGAATCTTTTGATGATATGATGTGCTGTAGATGATAAAATTCCTAAATTCCTTGCAATTGTATGTTGAAAAACATTCTCAAACTGTTTACTCATGCAGTTGTTCACAAAGTGGTGAACCTTGACTCATCCTTGCTAGTGAACGACTGAGCCTTTCAAGGGTCCTCCTTTTATAACCGATCATGACACTCTGTTTCTGTTTAACCTGTTCACCTGTGAAATGTTCCAAACTGGGGTTTTTGAGCATTCCTCAACTTTTCCAGTCTTTTGTTGACCCTGCCTCAGTTTTTTTGGAACATGTTGCAAGCATCAAATTCAAAATGAGTGAATATTTTCAATAAAACAGTACATTTTATCAGTTTGAACATTAAGTATCTTGTCTTTATAGTGTAGTCAATTAGGTTGAACAGGATTTGCAAATCATAGTATTCTGTTTTTATTTACGTTTTACCCAACATCCCAACTTTATTAGGCATTGTTCATTTAAATAAGAAACGTTTTTGAAACAAAAATGTACTTCTAAGAGTAGTTTTACTGTATCATACTTTCAACTCTACTTGAATATTCAAATTCAAGTAGTATACAAATATTTTAAAGGCAATACTACTCTTGAGAAGATTTTTTGTTGCTCTACACACCTTTGGTAAATGGTTGTTTGTCTTATATGTAAAGCGAATTGGCCTTATTATAAGGAAGGAATAAGCTGGATGGAAAAGGAGAAAATGCTAAAAAAAAAGCCACATTAGCAAAAACTAAGCCAACCATGGACAAAAATGGTTCAAAGTCCTACATCTCTGGATCTTCAAATTCACTGTGTAGGTAAATTTGATGAAGATATGTTTTCAGTTGGGAATACTTTATGTTGACAGTCTTAACCAGTTATTCACATTGTGAAAATTGTGCAGAAAATTGAGAAATAAGAAGAAAATCATCCTTGAGGTGTGTGTCCACTATGTAGTGCTGTGTGGTGTATGCGTATGACATATGAAATAAAAATAAAATATTTAGTTCCACTCTTCCTACAATATACAAATTCTGTACGGAGCTTTGTTATATCTTGAGCTTCACATTCTGTCACTTTTCAACTACAAACCTAGATCCATATTTTTCTTTTTTTTATAAAGTGTGTCATGTATTTGTATTTGGCCCCCTTATCAATACTCTGTAGAGCCATATTTCACAACAATTACAGCTTCAAGTCTTTTAAGGGGTCTCTACCATCTTTGCAGATATAGAGACTAATGGTTTTCCCACTGTTTTTGCACAATTTTGGATGCTCAGTGAGACTGTATCAAAAGCTTTGAACATGAAATGTTGCCAAGATTCTTGGATTTATGTTGGGATTTTGACTTGGTCATTCTTAAACAAAATACGTTTTGATTTAAACTATCGCTCGATAGCTCTGGCTGTATGTTTAGGGTCGCTACCCTGCTGGAAGGTGAACCATCATCCCAATTTTAAGCCTTTCACAGCCTCTAACAGTTGTGTTTTTCAAGGATTGGCATGTATGTATCTCCATCTAGAAGAATGCTGAAGAATACACCACCCTAGTTATATGGATGGTGTATTTATGATAATGTGTAGTGTTAATGTTCTTTCACACATACCATTGTTTATGCTGGCTTAAAGATACAATTTTTTGTCTGATCTGAGTAAAGAACCTTCTGGTTTGTGGGTTTTCTACATGTTTTGGGGTAAACTTCCTCATTGAAACTTAATTTTTCTTCTTACTTTTTCATAAAGGCCAGTTTTATGCTTGTTTCCTCACTCTTTGTTTTAGTTTAGATGGCCATTTCTTTGAAGATTTGCAGTCAAGTAATATTCCTTCCATTTTTAAATGATGGATGGAACAGTGCTCCATGAGACGTCCAAAGATTAGGATGTTGTTAAACCTCTCAACAACTCTATCCCCGACCTGTCTGGTGTGTTCCTTGCTCTTCATGACGCTGTTCAGTGATGTTCTCTAACAATCCTCCAACAGCTTTATTTATACAGAGATTAAATTACTCACAAGAGAAACTAATATTGAGACATTTAAAGGCAACTGGTTGCACTGGGTTTTATTTTGGTATCAGGGTAAAGGCAGGTATTTGTAAAAAAAATGTTCAAATCACATTTCCCTTTTCTGTCTGTACTTCTTTGTGTTAGTGTATCACATATAATCCTAATGAAAAACACTGAAGTTTGAGGTTGTAAAATAACAAAACATGAAAGATTTTAAGGAATAGCCATACTTTTACACGGTGCTGTTATTAGAATTCCTCTTCCATGTGAGAGCAGTGCCCTCTCATCAGGTTTTGTGTGGTAAACCACAGGTCTTTTCACTTTAAAGAAGCAAACGGCATATTAATAAATACTTTAACAAGGCAGGTCTTCAATGTCGATTGTAAAGTCATCACATCTTGTTTTGCATTGATGTTAACAAGCCGTTACTGGTGTACTGAAGATATGCATCAGCTTGTCACTGATAAAAACAGGTTTCTTTTACACCCACTTAAAAACAAGAAGTTGTGAGTGAGGTGCAGCAGAGCGGCTGTGTCTCCAGCTGTGCAGAGATCACCGCAGCTCTCACTCAGCTTCACAGAGCCTCGGCCCTCAGCATTGACCCCCTCACATCAAACTTGACTGCTCATGTCCTGTCTGCACGCCGAGTTGTCGTGTAGGCTGTGTTGCTCTGTCAGAAGACATGTCCCACATTTGCAGCCGCCATCGCTGGCCAGCAGGATGAGAGCGTCTGTCAGGAGAGCTGACACGCATGCCACTTTGCTGGGCAACTGACAGAGGGCCACGCCACACTGTCACTTCTCCCGGATCCATTGCCGGAGGATAAACATGGACACACACACACAGATGTTAATAACACAAGAGTAAACAGAGTTGGAATCTCAAGGAGTGACTGAGTGACAGGCTGGCTGGCTGACCAGCCAGGGCCGAGGAAGCTGGAGCTCTGTGTCACCCCTCATTCTTACAATCTCCACCTGTCACATCAAACACTCTGCTCTTGTGCTGCTCTTCCAACAGACGTGGGGCAACCGCCTTCCCCCATCCCAGCCTTCTGAACTGATATCACATCAGAAATGCATCCTGTAGTGCTACATGGTCTTCCAAATAAGCTCCTGAGTAAACTTGTTTCTGCCCCATCCTTTTGTGGAATCGTAATGATTTAAAAGGTTTTTTTTTTGGTCAGATACATTTTCATTGGAATACATTTATATACAGGGGTTAGACAATGAAACTGTGTGGGAGGTTTCATGGCTAAATTGGACCAGCCTGGTAGCCAGTCTTCATTGATTGCACATTGCACCAGTAAGAGCAGAGTGTGAAGGTTCAATTAGCAGGGTAAGAGCACAGTTTTGCTCAAAATATTGAAATGCATACAACATTTGGGGGGGGGACTTTAACCGGGTTCAAAGAGGACAAATTGTTGTGGGGGCGCCCTTGTTTGGCGCATCTGTGACCAAGACGAAAGTCTTTTGGATGTATCAAGACCCCGGAAATCCAGGGTAATGTCACAAAAACCACCAAAAAAGGAAAAAAAACCACATCCAATGGGTTTAACTGTGGACACAAGAGGAAGCTGTTAAAAGGGATTTTTGGTGCTAACCCGGTTTGGTATCCAAAAAACATAAAACCCACGGCTCCCCAAATCAGGGCAGAAAAAAATGTGCACCTCAATTTCGGGATTCCTTTGGGAGCCCACAGGGTCAATTTTACAGGCCGGCTGCTAACCAACCCTTTTGGGTCACTAGGGGCCAATGCCAAACGTGGGTTTTTTAATGGTGAAAGGGAAAGCGCAAATTTTGGGCTGGGGGCCCAATGTAAAAACATGTATTGTTTTTTGGGAGGGAGTCCACCTTTACTGTTTTCCCCACATCCGGGAGATTTTAAAGGGTGTGGAAAAAGCCCCAAAGAAGCGTAACCCAAACCCCGACTGGTTTCATCCCCCGAGTGAAGCATCAGTGATGGTTTTGGGGTGCCATATCATGGCTTCCCCTTTGGGCCCCAAAACCCTTGTGCTAGATGGGGGCGTCACTGCCAAGGAAATACCGAAACCATTCTTGAGGACCATGTGCATCCAGTGGTTCAAAAAATTGTATCCTGAAGGCCGGGGGGCCCCTGTATCAGGATTTAAATGCACCAAACCCCCAGCAAGAATGGTGAAAGATTGGTTTTTATGAACATTCCCCATGGCCTGCACAGTCACCCGATCTACATATTATTGAGCCACTTTGGGGGGTTTTGGAGGAGCGAGTCAGGGGGAAAAGTTTTTTTCCCCCACCCTTTTCACTTAGTGAGCCTGGCTTACTATCCTGGAAGAAGAATGGCTTAAAAAACCCTTGGACCCTGGGGAGGGCTTTTTATCTTTTCATTTCCAAAAAGAATTTTACGCTGTATTGGGCCCCAAAAAAAGAGGCCCCCACATCATACTAATAATTATTTGGGGTCTAAAACCAGGTGTTTCCCGTTTCATTGTCCAACCCCGGGATATATATATATATAATATTAAAATAATATTTTAATAAAATATAATATTATATATATAATATATATAATAAAACTGAATTTTTTAAATTTAAAGGTTTTTTATGTGAAAATTTTCAGAGGGGAAGGGAAAGTTTTTTCAATTTGCGGGAATGTATCCGATGGCCCTTCGCTGATTGGAATAAATTGACAACTTGATACGTGCAGGTTCCTTTGACTTTACATTATCCTAAACTCCTTTATAGACTTCTTGTCTAACATGCCTCCTAACTGAAGCTAAATAACATATAAGGTCTGACATTATCATTCACTGATGAAAGTACTAGATTTTGTTTAAAATGAAATGGCACAAATGTCACAAAAGGTCACAAAAATGATTGTACATATTAATGTAACAGGGCGCAATAAATCAGTTAAGCAGCTCAAGGTAATTCAGATTTATTATATGAAAGGCATTTCAAAGTGCTTTGCAAAAGCAGAACTTAAGCTTTACATAAATGGAAATAAATAAAAAAATCCAAATTTAAAACACCAAATTAGCTGAAAATCTATCAAATAGATGGATAGGTTGAAAACTAAGGTTTTTATAGTTGTTCCTGCTAACTCCACTTGTTTGGGTCTAGTCCTTGAAATTCTGAGTGAACATGTCTCTCATGACCTGAGAGGTGTAGATTGTTCTTATGTAACAAGCAGCTCTGAAATGTTGACACAACAGGTTTCAGTGACTTCAACTTCAACATCATTTAAAAATCTGTTGTTTTGCAACCAGGTAGCCATTGCAGTGATTTAGGACTGTTATAATGGATCCATTTCCTTGGTGATGGTCAGGACTCAGGCTGCAGCATTTTGGATGAGCTCCAGTTGCCAACTGATTTTTCACAAAGAGCAATATTGAAAAATCTAACCTAATGAAAACAAAATCATTTTTCTGTGTCCTGTTCTAATAGGAAATCTTCTGGTAAAATTTTAAAGATGCCAGTAGGCTGATTTAGTGCTAGACTTTAAATCAATGGTAACATTTAGATCTGAGTCCATAACTTCACATACCTTTCTGGATGTAGTTGGATCTGGATATATAAGTTTGGAACAAAAGTTATGGCTTCACTCTTCTCTGCATTAGGTGGGATCTGAACCAATCTAGCATAATGTCAAACAGTCCCACAAACTTTTCCATCAGCCAATTTTTTATGATCAATTTTGTTCTTGCGTAGCTCCCCCTAAACCTCTTGCCCAGCAATGATGCACAAGTAATATTTACATTATCTATTAAAACTACAAAATTTCCACATTTTAAGTAAATTTACAATTATTATTTTAAATCAAAGATGAATAAAACGTAACTTGAAAAATATGAGCTTATTCTATTACTACTCTACTTAAATATCTTAAGGCTGCCTTAACATATTGTTTCAAAATTGCCAACCGAAGGGCTCATCTTGGTAGACTGTTGACTGTTAACACTAAAGAATATGATTATTTTTTTCTCCACTTATTCCCTCTTTTTGTAATTTTTACTTTTCATTTTCATTTGAAGTCTCCTCTCAGGCGTTTGACCAGTTTGCTCCAGTCTACATTGCAGCATCTGCTGCATATTGACCTACACTGCCCTCTTGTGGCTGACAGATGAATCACAAACACTGGCAGGAAAAAACAAAGCAAAACAATTTCTTTTGATCATTGTCATAAAACCCTTTTCGCTCCCATGTTAAAGATCTGGGAAAGACTGCATGATTTTGTTGACCTCAAATATACAATAACACAGAGTCAGACAGAATCCTTAATTATTCTTGAGTTTTAGATCGTAAACATGTTAATATCTTAAAGTCCATGACCTTCAAAATTGGTCATAAAACAACATGTTTCACTTTTGTTTTGAATATTAATTTAGTCAATGTAAAGTTACTGTTTATAATGTAAGTAGGTAGAAAGTACTATGGTTTTGTAATTTAAAATTTAAATGAATCACTGATCATGCATTCAGTCCTCGGAGTAATTTTAATAAATGTAATAATTTTTGACCTACATTGTAATTCATGATGACTGAGATAATCACGGATCCGTGCAAGGATCCTTAGAACCTGCTGCGAGAATTCCCACTTGTGTGGTGATAAACCCTGAATGTAAAATAATGAGCCGCTGTTTCAAATACAAGTTGCATATGCCCATTGCCAAAAGGTGGCAGTGTGGCATCATGCAATGGATTTATCTCCAAGGAATCTGACCAGATCAAGTTTGACTGCATACAAGGAGATGTTCTGTAGCATTAAGGTGGTGAGGATCTATTCACTTCGAGAGGGTTCATATCTCTTGTTGATAGTACACCAAGACTCATGAATACAAATGGATAAAACACAAGGCTCTTTGAAGACCTACAGGGTGTTAAAATCCTCTTCTTGGCCTCTTATATGTCTTAGCGTGATGCATTATGTAGGTGTGCAGACATCAGAAAGGAGACATCAGTTCCATCAGCTGCAGGCAGCAGCTCAGTGTGCTTCTCTAGAGACTCGCTCCAGTGTCACACTTGCTTAATTCCAGTAATGTTGCCCAATTAAGTATGATGTAGGGTTGCCTGCTGGGACTCCGGTGTTTTGAGTTTATATTGAAGTCTCAGCCACTTAGGTCAGATGGCTACAGGCTCTCAACATGAATAATTAATCCCAAAATTGACCTTGTTCTTATAGACTAGGCTGAATATGACAAAAACAGCTGTTCCAGTTTGTTATGAATGTTTTCATCCTATGAACATTGAAAACCCATTTCAGGTGTTTTTACGATTATATGGAAGTGATAAAACATCCAGTGTAAATCCCATTTGGCTGATTTGCATTTGAAGATGAAAGTTTGCTTGAACTTCAAAAAAAATGTTTGAGCATGATGAATAATATGAATGTCTGTTTGAACAAGACAGTTTGAAATATTATCAAAGATACTCATTTATTTAAAAGGAAATAGATAATACAAATGAAACAATTTTCATTTTGTCACATAAATGATTTCATGAGTCATTAACAGCGAAAAGAATCCAGTTTTCACAGAGGAAACTCATTTGGCCTTGCTTGGAAACACTTCTTCCATGAGCTTTATGACATGGATTGTTTTGACACAGGGCGCCCCCAAAAAGTGCTTTCTGTGAATTAAATATTGTACAGTGCAATTCCAAAAAAACAATACATCACATGTGATCATTCATTGGTAAACATCTTTTATATCAAAGAACATAAATCTTCAAAGTTTCTTCAATACCGTACATTTATAAGAGAACTCATACAGACTCAGCGCAGCCTTTCCAGTCTCAAAGTATTTCACATTTAATGACCTCCCTTTGGATTTCCACCATTGATTTCTGATTAATGTTGCTTTTTTTGGGCAACCTGCAGTTCTGTCTCTCAGAGCACAACCTCACCCGTTCTTCTCACACTTCAGCTGTCCTCTGCTCTCCCTAAGTTTATCCCTCTGACTGTCCGGAGTCTTGGAGTCTCCTCTTAGATCACACATCACGGCTCGGAGGGTTCTAAATGTGTCCATCCGGGTTATCTGGCCGGCGTGAAGCCTGACTTCTGAACCCTGAGATGCACTTAGGGAGCTGAGGGAGCGCACTGAGGCCAGGTTACGTTCCTTTCCGGAGGGACGGCGCGGTGTGGTCATGGTGCCGGGGTCCTCTGTGTGCTCCATGTCTCTGATGACCTCACAAAGGTAACGTGCCAAGTCTTGGCTAGAGAAGGAGAAGGCTCTCTGAGAGCGGCGGAAGGTCAGGGGGGAGGACAAGGTTTCTGCCTCTGAGGGGGGGATGGACAGACGCAGGGCAATAGCTGCACTGCCATTCCCATTCGACATCCCCTTTTTATTGTTGTCTTGAGGAAGCTTAGTCTGTGGGTTGGAGCTGGTGTTTTGTGTGTAGCTGTAGCGGAGGGACTGTGCTGGACTGGGCTGGAGGGAGCGCTGCAGCTCCACCATGTTAAAGGCATTCTGAGATACCAATAAAAAAAGGACAAAAGACAATAAAACATACATTTAGAACCATGCAATCTTTTTTGAAAATCAGACGATGAGAGCAACATTGCACGCGCCATAATGACCGGTGCCATTTTGTCATTGTGCATGATAATTTAACCAGTGTGGCTCAACTGATGATTCTGAGAGTAAATGAGCCTGTTACTTAGACTAAGATGGGAATCCACAACATAGGAAAGGAAATTGGCAACAACAGCTCCTTTGATCAGCCAAGTAATTAATTATCTGTGTGAGGGGATGGTGTTCTGCTCTTACCAAGCCCATTAAAACTGAAGCGTTAACAGCTATTGGTGCGTTTTTGCTTAATTTCACCTAATTGACTTACATCCCTCGATCCCCAGGGGAGTGATATTTGGTTATCATTTTGCAGCAGAACGCATTTCTCTATCAAATGTTAATGTTTTCTTTCTCAAATGTGTCATCATTTGTGTTCTTAGGCATACTGCGATGACATTTACAATGCCTTGCAAAGGAGTCATTATACTTTTACACATTTAGTCACATTACAACGACAAACTTAAACGTATTTTATCCGGAATTGTATGACAGACCATCAGAATGTAACTCATAATTTTCAAGTGGATTGAAAAAGATACACGGTTTTCAAATTATTTTACAAAACAAATCAGAAAATCATGGCAGTCATTTTTATTCTGCCCTTTCACTCTGCTACCCTTCAATAAAATTCTGTGTAACCAAATTTCCTTTAGAAGTCGCCTTAATACATAATGTCTACCACTGTGTTATTTAATCTCAGTATAAATACAGTTGTTCCGTGAAGACCTCAGAGGTTTGTTCAAGAACAATAATAAATGAACAGCATCGCGAAGACCAAGAAACAGACCAGTGACAGTAAGAGATATCCTTGTGGAATAGATTAAAGCAAGATTTGGTAATAAAGCAAGTGTTGAACACTTCACAAAAGTATGTTTAATTCATGATCTGAAAACAGAGTATGGCACCACCCGAAGCCTAAACAAAACATGGCTGTCCACCAAAAGTGTAAGATGGGCAAAGAGACCATTAATCAGACAACAACCAAGAGGTCAATAGCAACTCTGAATGAGCTACATAGATCTCCAAGTCAGGTGGAAAAATATTTCCAAAGGGCAACTATTATCTGTGAGCTTCACAAATCTGGCCATAGAAAAGCAGGGAAAAGAAAGTAATAGTTGAAAGAAACTCATAAGAAGTTATACTTGCAGTTTGGTGCAAACCATGAAGGTGTCATATGAATGGTGTGAAAGAATGTTGTTGGGACCCACAGCCATGGATACAACATGAAAACTCCGGTATGGACTCTTCTGGAACTTTCAAAATAAAGTGCATTTAACCTACTTCCGGCACAGCCAAGCAAACCGTAACAGTGGACTTCCCATGATGCCACTGGCTGTATAAAAGCACCCCCCTTTCCAAGGAATCTTTCTCTTCCACTACGGTGACGACCGGGACAGGAGAGGCCCAGCGTGCTAATGTCTCTTTGCTGGCGAACATACATAACTCTTCAACTGGATCCAAGAGTGTCATACGATCATCGATCATATGCACTAAGTACAAATGAATCACTGTCTGTGTATCCGGTAGATTCATTCATGAATGGGAATTAAGGTACAAGTCGGGCTTGACTTTCTCTCTTAGGCCTGCAGAAGCAAACTGTGTTCCGGAGAATTCCCTGCAGAGACGCTGTTTGTTTATATTGTACATAGCCCATTATGCTTCTCTATTCTTTAATTCTGCTTGGTAGTTTAGTTGGATTGTTTTAGCATAGTGAAGAGTTTGTTGATTGAAATATGTTTGACTTTGAGTTGACTTATTTTTGTTAATAAATTCTTGTATTTTAAGAAATTGTGTGAGTTCATTCCATGTGTGTGCAGAGTTTTGCTGTTCAATAGAGTCAAAGCTTGGCTCACCCTTTTGATTTTGTCCTATTACCACCACCTTACTAGGCTGGTATTCACAGAACAACCCTTAAAAGACCGAAATATTATTTGATAAAATATGAAAGTATTAATATTAAATATTAAATAATATATTCAGATTCATAGTCACAACAATGTGGTCTGGTCAGATGAGCTTCAAATTTTTGGTCTATATGCAAAGATATTGATAAAGAAGCAGCCAAGAAGCCATTGGGAACTCTGGAGGAGTTGAAGAGATCCACAGTTCAGATGAGGTAATCTGTCCATAGCAAAACTATTAGTTGTATATTCTATAAATCTGGTCTCTATGACAGAGTGGCAAAAACAAATCCCTTGTTGAAAGAAAGCCTTAAGAAGTTAAAGTTTGTCATAAGCAAATTGGGAGACAGCAAAAATGTGGAAGAAGCTGGCAGGATCATACTGTAGGAATGATTTCTCCTGCAGGGACAGGAAACTGTTCAAGGTTTCTAGGAAAATGGATAGAGGGGATTTTGAAACAAATCCTGTTAGGCTGCATAAACATTTGAAACTTGACACTTTCCAGTTGGACAACAACCCTGAACACACAACCAGAGATACAAAGGAATGGTTTAAATCCAAATGAGAATCAGTGGGTAGTCTTGAAAACTAAAGTTCACAGATGCTCGTATCCCAATCTGATTGAGTTTACGCTGATTTGCAAAAATGATTTGACAAACTTTCAGTCTGGAGATGTACAAAGCTAATAGTGTCATTCCCCAAACGACTTGTAAGTGAAATTGATATTGGCCATTCACTTACCTGGTCCTGTTCCCCGCCACCTTCCTCGTCGTAGTTGAGCACATTTTCTCGGATGTCCTCCCACTCGCCATGGTGTGCAGACACGTGGTAAACACCTTCCTTCAGGCCCTTGTGTCTCCTCCAGCAGGAGTAAAGAAACAGCCCCAGCATCAACACTGAGGGGTGCCAGAGAGCGTGTTAGCACAGCAGGGAGCACTCTACCATAATTAAAATGAGAATCTGAGCAGAAAAAACATGTCTTTGGGTGAAAAAAGAATGAGAGCACAAAGACGTTATACAAATTTTAAAACTCTGGTTATAAACACTCATTCTCAAATTCCCATGTTACTAAATCCATTTTTCATCAAAAGCACTAAAACAGCCCACATTATTTGAAATAAACAACAAAAAATGAACAACAAATACGAAAGCCATAACTCTGATTCATTCCAAAAGGCCTGCTGGCCACAATGAGCGTACAGTTAAGAGGCACTAATGGAACAAATGTGGAAATGAAGGCACCACCTTTCCACCCATTCTCTTTGATGTTGCCTCCCTGTTTCCTGTCTAATCAAAGACCGCAGCTCCTCAGAAACCTTTTAAATAAATTTGTACTCCTCCCAGCTTAAACTCAGAGCCTCAGTGGCTCAGCTAAACGTGGGGAGGAATACTGCGGAAGCCGAGCAGGAAAAGGTCCTAAAGCACACACATCAATCACATCTATTGTGTGCTGAATTATACAATATGCTGGACTGACCTTTAAAACCCATTAATCTCAACCAATATTTTCATGCTGTCTGCCATCCTTCTTAATCATTTTTTTCTTCTTTCCGCTATCTGTTTTCACTCCTGAAAATCTTTTTTCTGTTGCCTCTCTATTTCCGTTTCCATGTTGTCGCGGCATGTTGGAATGTTCCTCCCTGCTTACTCCACTCGTTCTCACTCATTAAGTCTCTCCCCGTTCCTGTTTTTCCAGTCCCTCTCTCTGGCCTCTTTTGGCCTTAGCTTTTATCTCGCTTACAAGATGGGATCCATTTCACCTAGAGTATCTTACAAGGTGTAAGCTAAGTACTGGTTTAATTGAAAATCTTCAGAGAAATGTGAGATAATGGCATTAGTCATGGATTTTTAAAGTCATTGCTTTAAAAGAGAATACTGCAAGCAATGACTCCTTATTGGTCACAGGAGCAGAAAAACAAGTCCCCCACAGGTAATCTGTATCACAAAGAAGCAAAGAAATACTCTTTTCTATTAAAAATCATTGCTTTCATTGTCTGTGAGGCAGAGACCCTGTCTACTTTTAAAACTTTACATAAAACATCCTTTTTGATAAAGCCTGTAGTTAAAGTGGCTTAGGTTATCCTTAGCTATCTTTGTAGTTATGCTGCAGTAGGCATGTGTGGCTGAAGGACATACTGGCCACTTTTCTTCACTGTGCTACGTTTTCCTACTGCTCTCTATCTCTGCATTACTGTGTGTCTTCTATTGAAATCCAGCAGATTCCAGTCAGTGCAGAGGCTGCTCAAGTGTTTGGCAGATGTGAGAGCATGGGTGGAGCTGATCATTCTTTATTTAAATAACAAAAAGAGGGGATTTTATTTGGTAAATCTGACCTGCTGACAGGATGCAGCAGTACTGCTGGGTCAATGGACTCTGGTTGTGTGTCTGTTAGGAATAAACAGGCCAGTGCATTAGTCCAATCTAGACTGAATTGACCAGTCTCTCATTCAGCTGCTTCAAAATTCAGTTGCCTAGGGATAAGACCATATGAACATATCACCCCAATTTTGTATTTTCTCCACTGGCTGCTAGTTTCTGTATAAATTGTTTTTTAATACATTACTTTTAGTTTTTAAATGTCTAAATGTTCTTGCACCTTCTTACCTTAAATAGTTTTTACATCAACACAGCCCCGGTTTAACTTTAAGAGCCTGATCTACTATAGGTTTGCGTGTATAAAAACACGTGCAAGCCTGATAGTGTGCGCAAAGCTGATCTACTAACCAGATGCACTGACAATTGCATCTGTCAAATGAGAATAGCAGGCACCATTTAGCGCATTTGCCTTCATGAATATGTAGAATATATGCTGATTATTAGAACATGCAAAATCCTGGGAGGAGGATATGGAAATGTCATCATATAACACGTGCAATGTACTCATACTTGTCGTCTTCTGCTTTTTCGGGACTGGGTCGCAGGGGCAGCAGTCTCAGCAAAGACGCCCAGACGTCCCTCTCCCCAGACACCTCCTCCAGCTCTTCTGAGGGCAGCCCAAACATTCTCAGGCCAGCCAGGAGACAGTCCCTCCAGTGTGTCCTGGGCCGTCACCTGAGCCTCCTCCCAGTGGGACATGCCTGAGGGAGGGGTCCGGGGGGCATTTGAAAGAAATGCTCGAGCACCTCAGTTGACTCCTCTTGATGTGGAGGAGCAGCGGCTCTACTATGAGCCCCTCCCTGATGGCCGAGCTCCTCATTCAATCTCTAAGGGAGTGTCCGGCCACACTGGAGAGGAAGCTCATTTCAGCCGCTTGTGTCTGGGATCTTGTTCTTTTGATCATGATCCAGAGTTCATGACTACAGGTGAGGGTAGGAACATAGACCGACTGGTAAATTGAGAGCTTCGCCTTTCAGCTTAGCTCTCTTTTCACCACTCTCTTTTCACCACAATGGACCGGCCCATGCCAATCCATCTGTTAATCTCTTGCTCTTCCTTCACTTGCGAACAAGATCCCGAGATGCTCCGCCACTTGAGACAGGAACTCACCTCCAAGAGGGCAAGCCACCGTTTTCTGGTCGAGAACCATGGCCTCAGACTTGGAGGAGCTTATTCTCATCCCCACTGCTTTGCACTTGGCTGTGAGCCGCCCTAGTGCATGCTGGAAATTTTGGCTGGAGAGAGCCAGCAGAACCATGTCGTCCGCAAAAAGCACAAACAAAATCCGCTGGTCCCCGAACTGGACCCCCTCCGGGACTTGGCTGCACCTAGAAATCCTGTCCATTAAACTTATGAACGGGACTGGCGACAAAGCACAGCCCTGCTGGAGTCCAACAGGCTCCACTTGTGCGGAAACCAAATGGCTCCTACTAAAGGGCCCCGGACTTAGTATTTCTGGAGCACACCCCACAGGACACCACAAGGGAAATGGTTGAATGCCTTCTCTTGGTCAACATGTGGGCCAGTTGGGCAAACTGGATGTAGCGCTGGTCCAGTGTTCCACTGAGACACCTAGTCATGGCAGAGGGCCATGACTGATGGGGGTTGGTGTCTCCCTACTTATCACAGTCAGCTGATCCAAATTTTGTCAAAAATAAATGTTAAAGTGTTTCTTTAGAGTTTTTTAATAACATTCAGCAAAGTGTGGAAGGATGGTAACCTTTCTGATATTCTCTTAAGGTACAGTTTTGCTAATAGCAAGCACCTCTTGACATGATTCAGATGATTCAGCATCTGGATTTAGGCCTGCTTTACTTATTTAACAGCTTTTGATCATATACCAAATTCAGTGATTGTTTTTTAGTTTACTAGTTAATTGTTGAACAGTACCCTTTTTCCTCTGTCAGAAGATCAAAAACACCTGCTAGGTAAGAATAAATTGATATTTATCTTCAATAAGCATATATTTACTCCAGGCCCGACCCCATATTATTATTTATTTTTCTTTGTCTGTGTATAAGCTGAATCTGTTACTTGTAAACTGCCTTCAGATGACATTTGTTGTTAATTTGTGCTACACAAATAAAGTAAATTGAGCTAAATCACTTTTAGTCAGTGAAGTGAAGCTGCTACACAATTTTATTTCTGTGCTCCTCTTATTTCAGTAAGAAAAAGATTTGAAGGATTCCTCTTAAATCCCAAACTGACCGTCCTCTGTATGAGGTGGAGGAGAGAGCAATATTGATTAGCTGACCTGACTCCTTGACTGTAAACGCCTGAGCAGCTTTGAAGAAAACACCAGAATCTTGAAAAGGCACCAACCTGAAGGCAACCCTCATCTTCACCTCCAGGATTACCTGGCCTTCTTGGTTCAGCCCACAGACCCCCTCCCCCTAGCATCACTTGAGCTGGTGCGATGGACTCCAGAGTGAGGCTAAACTATCACCTATCTGCTGCAAGCATCCAAAATTAGATGTAGGTAAACACACACTGGTTACTCCATACCTGTGGCAACTACAACACAGTTGAGTGCTAGTGAAGGTGCAGTTATACTCCTGTGAGATCAATATCCCACAGGGTAGAGCCCAAACATCGCAGTCATTCATCAATCTATAATAATGCTGCTCCTCTGCCCTCTAACCACTCCTATAAACAGGGCATTATGATGTTAGCCTGGACTGGAGTGTGCAGTATGAATGAGTGTGGAGAAAACTGTAACCAAGCACAATCCTTGTAATTTAACCATTTCACTGCACATCCAGTCTGACAGCAATGGGGAAAAAATAGCTGTGAAACAGACAAAACATCAGTGAAAGAAAAGGCACAGTGGAAGAAAAAAAAACTAATGAAGCTGGAAATGAGACAGGTGAGAAATGAGGAAGACTCAGGAAATCATTTATTTATATGTCTTACAGGGATGTAAAAAAAATTGGAGGCACCATATACAATGGTGTTAGAACCAAGCCCATCTGGACTACTAATTCTTCTGTTCATCGAAAAACACAGAGTCACAGTTGATGCTTGACTAATGAGAATTGGTCAGATGATCTTGTTAGGTCAATAACCCACACCAAGCTCACACTCTGCTTGACCTGTGATGCCGCATGTAAAACTTAATAATGGATGATTGTTTTAACTTTTAATGCACGTTGAGGAGGAGAAGAGTCCCCTTTAATCTAGCATCCAGCCAGCAGCCTTCGCTTAGTCTAGTGAGAGTACATTTATGGCCGTAGTTCCTGTGGTTATGGGGATCATCATTAAATAACTGTTGTTGGTGAAGTAAAAGCAGCTGTTTGCTAATTTACTTAATAAACTGTACTAATTTTCACATACAACTAAATACCCTGTTTTATTCCAGTTGCAGGGAAAGATTTTAGTTGTTTTATTGTTTTTTTAACCTGTGAAAACATAACTTCACTCACACCCTGATCCAAATTACATTATAAAGGAGCCTGTGACTCCCGGTGAGGTGAAAATTTGCACTGTGAATATAAATGCCTCATCTGCAACAGCAGACAAACTGCTTTGGTGTTTTTCTTTTTAACTTAGCATTTGCAAGCATCTCATGAATTTCCATGAACGAGGCCAAGGCCACACCTCATCAGGTTTGAATTAATTATCAAATATTGCAGACATCTTTATGTTTCACTGAAAACTGTCAAAATAACTGATGACCTAATACCGGCCACATGGCCCTGGAGGGAATGTTGAGTCAGTTATATGCAGGGACAGTATATTGAATTGCCGAGGCGTTTCATATGACACAAAGACTCATAAACAGCAAAGCAGCCTGTCAGAGGGAAGTCAATGCAACAACATGTGAGCTGTTTGTCTATCTATTTTTGTGAGCACCAAAAAAGCACAAAATTCCTTTGGTGTGATCTCAACACAATTAGGTTATCCATTTCTTTGACCTTTACAATATAGGATCTTCCTTTTTTAACAATTGGAGTAGAGATATCTCTGCATACTTATTTAAAAGAAAAAAAAACCCTTCTGGCAGCAGATGTGGGTAGATATTGAATCTTGATCCTATTAGATCTTAACACAGCTTATGAAACCATCAACCATTCAGTTTTATTCATCCATTTATACAAGTAGGGCAAGTGTAATCAGTTCAAGTTAAGAGCTGAAATATCATTTGAATAATCAGTTATCAGATCCCCTTTATGCTGCCAGTTAAACATTTTCACTTTAACTCTATATGGTTTTTATTTGTTTTTAAACTCTAAGACTTCCAAATATCACATAGGGCTTTTCACCTATTAAATTCTGAAAAGTTATGGAAATAAATAAATAATCAATGAGAAAGTGACTGAGAAAATTTTAAATTTATACAAAGATATAAAGAAAAGAACCATGTCAACAGGGGTCGCATTAACCCAAAATTTTTCCCGTTTTTCACCATTTCTTTTTTAAACGGTGACGGAAAAATCGGAAGGCCGTCAGTCATTTTGACAGATTGTAATTCACACCCCTGACCACTTGGTGGCAAGTTAGCATATTAATTAGCTGTTTTCTCCAGCTGAACCATGCTCAGGAAACACGTCGCTTGCAGAGTCTTACCAACTTCTGATCACTTCAATTGGAGAAATGTTCCCTGATTTCAAAATTTTGGCTAAAGTGGCGGCAGAGCAGGGTTTAAGGCCTCCAGAACAGCATCAAAACAGCCATCAAGTCCAAAACCTCATGACGAATGACTGCAGCAATCTCACTTGAGACATTTGATTACGCACAAGCGGGTGTGCAATTCAGGTCCCTGTGGACCACAAGGAAGCTGTGAGACTCTGTGTTCAGGTCACAGCAGGTGATCTGTTCATATTTTAGGTGCAATCATTTAATTTCATTGTTTATATGTAGTTACTGGGACTACAGTCAGTGTTTTTTTTTGTCATTGTGTAAAAAAAGTTAAATGTATTCCTCTGGTTGATGTGGGTTCTCTGTTCAGCTTGTTCGGACTGAATGTTAATTAAAATGAGTGAAAATAATTTTATTAAATGTTTAATTATCATCATTTAAAAAAATAAAAATAGATGATGACAGACAATGAAAAAGGCTAGTACAGCCTCTGATGTCAAGTACCATTGCAAATCTTAACCTAAGTTGTATATTTTTTACCTCTAAAATGTTAATATTACTGTTCCTCATGCCTCACCACTCAGATGTTAATTTTCATATTGTCAGGTTCATGTAAAAACCTTGTATGCCAATGCAATTTCATATTTACTTTGTTGACAAATAGCTTTTACTGATTATTTATGTCTTTGATTGTAATTAAAAAAAATTTGAACTAGACTTTGTTTTAACCGGTCGTTTCTCAGTCGTAAGTTGCTTTAAGTAAAATTTTCTTCTCTGTGGCTTGTGTTTTACTCAACAGCTATGTTTATTCTGTGCTGACTTATTTTAAAAAGAGGGTTTATTATTTTCTGAAAATACAACACTGCCATTAGAATGGTCATGTAATACTTGGGAATGTTTCAACAAGTATTTTTAAATGCTCAACACTGAAGTGTCTATACATCTTTACCTACTGATGTGATCAGTCAAAACTCCCCATGTAGCAATATGGGTGCATTTTGCATGGCCAATTTTGTTGAAAAAACTTTTTTTTAGTTATTATTTTATTTATTAGGAAAATTGAGAAAACATGAGTGCCCTCCTTGTAAATCATGACAAGTTTGGGTTCAATTTGACGAGCCACACCTTACTGCCTGACTACTGCCTGGCCTTTAGAATAAAAAAATACTAAGACAGGACCTATCAAACAACATGAAGTAGGCAAAAGGATTTCAAAACACAACAGATTATGCTCCGATTTCATATCATTATAAACAAATTCATTGGCATCTACCCATGTGTAAAGGGTTACAACGCAATTTCTAGGGCTCTGACACTCCCAGCACACCACAAAAACAGTAGAGAAATTTCCCAGGACTTGCCAGCCTACCAAAGTTACTCCAAGAGCACACAGATGACTTAACCAGCAGGTCTCAGGGATCCTCCATTGTGTGTCTAATTTAAGGTCAGTGTCCATTAGTCAATAGTTAGAAGGAGACTTTGGAGAGTTCCAAAACCACTGCTGACCAAAAAGAAACTAAAAGCCCATTTTACATCAGTAGTTATTAGGTTAAATTGCCAATTATCTTTTCAGATAAAACCAGGTTCTTTTGAATAGCTTATTTCCCCCAATAAAATAAAACATTATTTGAAAACTGCTTTTTGTATTTACTGAGGTTATCTTTGTCAAAAACAGAAGAACTCTGCAGGGGACAGACGTTTTGTCACAGCGCTGTATGTGAATAACAGGTGCTGTATTGTCAGGACATTATAGTTGCATTTTTTACCTAGTTAACTTCCTTTTGGAAAAGTATATTAAGGTTGTCCAGTAGAAACTGTGGTTAGGACCAAATATTTGTTTCTGTCAATGAAAACAAATACTTCTGCTTTCCAGACATCTTTGTTAAATGAATTAAGTTGTACACATTTGCAATATGAAACACTGATGAAATGTTATTTTACTGAACTTTAAGGATACTCAAGGAAATACACAATACAGATTCTATTAAAGTATTAGACTTTAACTCTGTATTCTTAAATGCAGATTTGGAAACCCCTATTTGAAATAACAATTCCAAACCTTTTCCCAAATCGTCCTCTAAATCACTCAAACCATTTTTGGGGTTTTGACCTTTAACACTAAACTACAATGAAGCATTCTACAGCTCCTCATAACCAACGAGATGAGTCCTGCTTCGAACATGGTTTACTTATCAAACCCAAGTAAAAAAAAAAATCTACTGTAACTGCAAAGCTTCAGCCATCTTTCCGTAACATTATGTACTCAGGCATCAGTGATAGAACTCCTAATTTCCACTGCTCACTTCTCAGCAGGCACAAAGGAGAGAGCACATAACCCTCATCTTATAATTATTGATTCCAAGATTCTGCTCTTAAACTACAAAGTAGTCAGAATCCGCTCTCTTTTTTACGGATCTGAACTCATGACCTCTCGTGTGTCAGATTGCGGCTTTAGATCATCTGATCTGATTTGAGTCTTCAAAGAGAAACGTCTTTGGTAAGGGCACTCTAACTCCCACAACCATAGCTTAAATATTATATAACTTCATTTTCATTAAAACCAGTTTTTACTTGTTTTTTTTTTCTTTTCCAAATGATAAATATATATAGTGACTGGCAAAGGAATTTCTTCTCCTTGAAATTTTTCATGTTTCGTGATGTTACAACAAACTTAAATGCATTTTGTTGGGATTTGTTGATATACATAAAACACAATTTTAAAGTAAAAGAAAACAATATAAGGTTTTCAAAATGTTTAACAAATAAAAAGCCCTCCTTAGTAAAAAAAAAAAAAAAAAAAAAGGTCAACTCTTTACTGTAATTATAGCTACATATCTATTGGCGGATGTTTCCCCTAGCTTTGCACAACCAGAGACTTAAATTTTTATCCATTCTTCTTTGCAAGATCAACTTCACTCAGACTGGTTTGTGGGCTGGCTGTCCCTTCGTGGTGTAGCAGGGTAACTCCGTGTTTTTTATACGGCACACGGCTTTGAGTCCCTGTTACCTCAGGAAGATCATCCGACATAAAACTCTGCCAAGTCTGTTTAAAAGTTGTACTGACTTGCTGTGGTGCCCCCTGAATAAGGAAGCAGCTAAAAAGACATTCATAACACTATGTGTTTTAAAGGTACAGCTAAAGTCTCATCTAACCAGAGCACCTTCTTCCAAATGTTTGCTGTATCATCTACTTGGCTAGTAGCAAACCTTAAAGAGGACTTCTCATGGCTTTCTTTAGCAATTATTTTCTGATTTAAATTCTTCTACATAGGGAAGATTGTAGTACTAATTGTTCTGTCTGGTGATTCTTCCACCTGAGCTGTGGCTCTAACAGTGGACCTCCCTGATTAATGCTCTTCTTGCCCCTGTAGCTAGTTTGGGTCAACGGCCATTTCTTGGTAGATTTGCAGCTGTGTAGGCTGTGCCATATTCTTTATTTATTTATTTTGGATGATGGATGGAACAGTGCTCCGTGAGATTTTCAAAGCTCAGGATATTGTTTTATAATGTAACCCTGCTTTAAACGTCTCAAGCAAATTTATTCCTGACCTGTATGCTGTGTTCCTAGTTTTGCTGTGTTTATAAAGAGGCTAAATTACAAATACTGTAGGTGGATCCTATTTACCAATTAAGTGACATTAGAAGGCGAGATTTTATTTTGGGTTATCAGGGTAAAGGGGGTGAATACAAATGCATGCCACTTTTTTCAGATTTTTGTTTGTAAAAAACTTTGAATGTATTTTTTCGTTCCACTTCACAATTATGCAGCATCTTTTGCTGGTGTATCACATAAAATCCAAATAAATTGCATTTATATTTGTGGTTATAACGTGATGTAATGTAAAAGGATCAAGGAGAAAGAATAATTTTGCAAGACGCTGCAATACATCTATCAATTAATTAACACATTGATGGATACCTACGGTAGGATCACCTGAACCACCTAAATGGAGGAATCAAGCTGTGCCCCAGCTAGGAATCTGTGGTCTGCTTTGTATTTTCTTCTGTTCTTAAAAAGTAAACAACTTGAAGTTCAGCTAAAACACTCTGAAATGATAACAGGGACAATAAAAGCCGTCCTCGCTCTGTTTTGCCCGCTCCATAAGCTGCAAAAAAATAAAGTGCACAATGGGGAGATGAGTGAATGATGAGGTATACAATAAGTTGGCCAATTAGAAAGTAAGGCATGTAATGAAATTGACTTCTAAAGCTTAGAGTGTAAGAGACAGGAGTAAACAGGCATGAATAAAAATGCAGAATGATATATAGAATTTCTCAAAATCTCAGGGGACTTTTCAGCTTTCTTATAAATCACAACTTAGGACATCCAGTGTTCCTCTTATCTCCATGCTTCCCTTCCTGTGTTGATATTTGTTTCCTGTTTTTACCAGCTGCCCAAAGAGAAACACATCCCAACTCAAGAGATCAATAAAACAGAGTCAACAGAACAGAGAACAAATAAAAGAGATGATTTACAGATAAAACAAATGTAACATGCTGGTACAGTGACAATGAAAACAATACAAGATGAATGATGGTGGAAAAAAATCAAAACAGAGGATGACAATGTTTTGTTACCACAAGTAGAAGATGACATAGTCAACATAGCTACCTAGAAAGGCCATGACACAGATGCTGATGGCAAACATGGAGCTGAGACTGAGGCTGTTGCCGCCCTCACTGTGGAACACGGCCAGCGCCACCTCGCAGTGTCGCCCCCGGTAGCCTTCGCTGCAGTGACATGAGTAGCGGGACAGCGAATGAGCCACGCACGTGCCGTGTCGACATGGCCGACTAGCGCAGAGCGTGTAGATGCACACTCTGCCCAAGGAGGTCTCTTTGGTCATGTGGCCCGGAGGGCACCTGTGCAGAGAAGATGAAGAACTGTAAAACAGAGACACAAGAGACTCGGCAGGCTGTTAAATAATAAAAAAAGAACATTGAGTTTTACAGGAGTTATGAGGTCTATGCTGGTGGTGTAAAACTAAATCCCTCGGGAGTTACACCTCTTATATCAGATTCAAAGATATGTTCTTTGAAGGTTACAGAGTGTTAACTGTAAATGAAAAAAAAGAAACAAGAAAAGAAACCGAGAAGCTAAGATTGGCTTTGCAGTAGTATTCCCCCAGTATATTTGTACAAACTATCCCCTGAATATCATTCATCCCTGCCCCCTGCATCTCTGAGAGCTTTGTATCCTGAGGCTGTGCTGCAATCACAGAATATGGATGCCAAAGTCCCCACTGGTTTGGAGTGTTGAAATCACAGCAAAGAGACGTAGTCATCCTGCAGAGTTCAAAGGGCCAGGCAAAATCTTTACAATCGATGCTCGTATATGCTATTCTCTCAAGTTGACTCAAAATTTGACATGCAGCTTACAATTGATGCACTCGGCCTCGTTGCCATCTGTTGGACACCACTGCATCAACAAACGATTAAAAATTCACACTAAATTATCACATTTTGTGATGCAAAAACTCCTTTATCTGTATTAAATTATGTATGTTTTGCTATTTATTATTCATTCACAAGCAAGTATTGAATAAATACAAGCTCCATGTCTTTTAATCTTCTGCTATTGAATTTGAGATTGTCAATTTTGGACCAGAGCACCTTAGAAACAAACAGCTTGTATTAATTTCATTTCCAGTTCTACTGTAAAGAACCTTTGTGTTAACTTTGACCCTTTGTCCCTTTTTGATCACATATAAATATGCTTCTAGGACATCCTGCTTCAGCCCGTGAAATTTTGCCAAAATTAGATGTTGACACAGGAAAACTAGTCCATGCCTGTGTTGTAGCCTAGTTTTTCAGTAAATTCAAAATGCTGTAGTAAGATTTTTGATTAAAATTAATTGGAGGTTTTCTATTTTTCCTGTTTTTACCTTTCTTCAGTGGGTCCCTGTTAAATCCTGAATCTAATTTATTTTCTTCTACTTGCATATAAAGTCAAGGTCAATCTTGTATTAGAAAATGAATTGCTTGAATATTTCTAAATGTACAGTTGATATAAAAAGTCTACACATCCATATGAAAATGCCAGATTTCGATGACGTAAAGAATTAGCTCATAACAAATCATTTCAAAGCTTTTTCCACCTTGAATGTGACATATGTGCTGTATAATTCAACCTAGAAAAAAATCTAGCAGAGGGAAACATATAAAAGCTACATTAAGACTGAAGACTGAAAGCCTTATTATTGTCCCTAATCAGTGCCATTCTACAATCCTGCAACACCTTGCTGAATTAAGGTCAACTGTTCAGCCAACCTGAAAAACACAGTGTTCCTTTTCACACTGTTATGTCCTTGCAGGGTCATATGAGACAATTAATTAAGAAGTGATTCAAGGCACTAGAAAGAAGCAACATATTACACACATTTTCGTCTCTTTGCACTGGCTGCCCTTACGTTGTAGAATACATTTTAACATTTTAGTCCTCACTTAAAAACCTATGTGGCTTGTCCCTTGCTCATCTTTTGAGCTCTTAAAGCTTCATATCTGCTCTTGTAGTCTGAAATTACCTGATTAAAGGTTGCTGATAGTGCCATGTACTAATTTTAAGCCCACAATAGACAATTCCTTTTATGCTATGTGTTTCTTTCTGTGATTAGACCCTTTAATGTTATTTTTTCTTGTGTTTTTTTTTAATTTATCTTTTACCTTCTTTAAAGTACTCTTTGGTTTTTATCTAGAATATTACCACATACAAATATACTATGTAGTTCCTGAAGGTTCTCAGAGAAGATAATTAGACCAAGGTTTTAGTAATCAGGCTCCTCTCTTGTGTAACCGTTTAGTTAGGTTATTCTGAGCTCTCTCTGTAGTCAGGCTGCCATACGCCTAGGCTGTTGGAGAACAACAGACTGGCAGTGTGTAGCAACAGGTTGGGGAAGGTCAGTCCTGCATTTCTCCGTAATCCATATTGCCGGAGAAACCTTATTTCACTTCTGCACTTCCTCTGGCATGTTATTAAACAGAATTTAAACCGTAGGAATGGTATGATGGAAAACGTTTGCTGTTTTGAAACCTAAACTTTTCAAAACCTTGGGTATAGCTTCATATCAGAAACTGCCCCATTCTGCTTGAAATTATATGATCAATTGAATACCTCTATGTTCCGCCATAACTGGATTAAATTGGACTGCATTGGCTTCCGAAAATGGGTCGATCATCTTTTAATCTGTTGGATCAAATCCATCTTATTTGGAATGAATTGGATTGTTTCTAAGTAGATATGAATTGGACCAGTATCTCTGCCTTAATATGACATTTTTGTTACTTGACACTATAACAAAAACTGAAACCGAATTCAAGTTACTTAGCCATTTATTATTATTGGTGTTGCTGATTCAGGAGCTGTACTTAACTATATTAATAAAAGATCTTAACTTAAATGATGGTAGTTATAGACATTTCTATTAGATCAAAATTTGTAATTGCTCATTATGATAGTCAGTTGAGGTGTATTAATTTTTCACTGTATTCCCCTTTAAGGGACATTACGTCATTTTGCTGGCTGATTCATGGCTTTGCTGAAGATCACACTTTCAGTATAATTTGCATGTTTTTTGAAGTTACTCCAAAGGTGGCAATGGCCTTTTACATTTGTTTTCGAGTATTAATATCATTGTCACCTTTTAGCTGATTCCCATCATTTAGATTGGATAGAATGAAAAGATAAATAGATGGAATAGGTTAGATAGCTGGACAGACAGACAGGCTGACTTTGAAAAAGTTCAAATTGACTGCTGGCATTTCTAACTACATCATAAGTATGATAATCCTATGCATCCTTTGTTTTTGGAGACGTGCATGTAAATATGTGCAGAGCGTGACTGCACACTTTAAGGCCGCTTTAAAATGTTTGGTTGTTTATTCTCTATATTTACAGCACCTGCAATCATGCTGTCTCCAGAGGTCCACACAGACTAAGGGAGGGGAGCAGTGATGCTTTCTGCAGGCATCTGAGTAGCAGCCAACAGAGACGCCCTGCGAAGCAACCAACACCTGAAGTCCTTCTGAATGCTGATCCTGATCCAGGGGAATGGAGCGGCCGTTAAACCTCACATCACGCAAACAGCCTGGTGAAGAAAGAGTAAAATAAGAAGATGGAGTCACTAGTCCTGGGGGCAAAATCTTTTACAGACACACATTTACACACCAGCAGGGGTGTAAACTGGAATGTGCAGGCACGCATGCATTAACACTCATAGACTTGCTGACACACCTGCCGACCAATGCTCTCACACCGCCAACGTACAAACAGCCTCGGGCTATGCTCTCAGCATGAATTTTTTTCTAGTTGTTCTTTCTACTGGTTAGTTTACACACTCTGTGGAAAGCACAAGGTCTTCTACATCATGTAAATGCAAATCAGTGCCACTGACATACTCTGTTTAACTGTTTTAAACTAACTCATCAAAATGCATTTGAGACAAATTGTGCACTACATAGGAAGAAAGTAGGGGTAAGTATCAAATCCATTGTATGACAAGCTGGAAGAGCCATTCCTTTAAATAAACATAGACTTTAATTAATTTATTAATTACTGCTTCATTTTCTTCACTTAACCAAGACTGTAATCACAGTGATTTACAGTGAATTTTAAAAGTAATGCCACCCCTTAATGAGAAAAGATTAAATCAGGCCAGAAAAACCAAACACATTCAAAACACCAGAACTTTAATGTTTTCCTAAAATTTACAAAAGAGAAGCATGCCAGTCTTGTTGAAAGATTACAAAGAAGATTTAAAGCATTGGCTAAAGGTGATTTAATCCACTGTTTAGAAAGTACTGGGTTTAAACTAATAAAAAAAAGTCTTGTGGCTTTGTAAATTCATTAAGTTTTCAAGCAGATACTCACCAAGAAAGCTGCGGTTGTGTCCTGATGGGAAAGAGTTCCCAAGCATTACCACAGAGGGGTCAATAATGATCTCCTGACTTTGGCCGGGTGAGGCTGTGATTTCAAATCGCCCCCCACCTCCATCCAGCCTAAGGGTGAACTCTCTGCCGTACCGATCCAACTCCACCTCATGCCACTCGCCATCATCCAGGCGATGGTACGGCAGTGAGATATTGTAGTCTCCGTCTCCCAGATTGTAGAAAACAGCCAGCAGGCCATTAATAACCTGAAAAAACAGTAAATGGACTGAATTTATATAGCTTAATTTATACCACTAAATTGCACTTCCAACCACGCACACCTTCGTTGATATGCAGATCAGTAAGTGCCTTGCCCAGGGGCACATCGAAGTTGCAATCGAACCCACAATTTTTGGATTGCAAAGGTGACTACTTTCCCACAGAGCCACAAACGCCTCAGTAGTACTTTTGTTAAATTCTTACAGTCAAATAGAAATATTGAAAACATTTTGACAGTCAAGATTTCCTCCAAGTTTGAGACATCGTACCTCTATAGGGGGGGAATTTTGTACCGTTGTAAAACAACTTGTTCGGTTTTGTCAACTGTTGCAACAACACTATTTCTCTTAGTGTAGATTTCATAGATTTCAAGACTCAGGAGTAACATTGCTAAATGAGGTGCCACGAAACAGACTGACAGTCTGACAGAGCTAGATGTCTGCCACATGGTGCTGTGTTGATATGCAAAAAAACAGCTCTTGAGCATAACAGCATTATAAGAAGTAGGCCAGCTCCCAAGGTGAAGAAAAGGCAGCTAAGGGTGAGCAAGGCAAGAATTGTGAAATTTAACCACCCATACAAGCCTGTCTGCTGTAAAACCTGGCATAAAAGTGGGATGAAAATCCACCGGCAAGAATTAATTCAGCAATTTTGCAGCAATGATGCTCTGCCAGGATGCTCCACACACCACTGCATGGCAACGCCATCCCGAAGGCAAGGTATATATGAAACAACAATTATCTTCAGCAGTTAGGGATGAGTGAACACAATGGACAAACCAATGTGAGGCTTCATATAACTGTGGCTTGTACATGTCCTGAGCTTAATTGGAACCAGTAGGTCTAGATAATTCATAGTCAGCCTGGCATGCATTGACTATTGCTCCCTCAGCAGGAGCACCTCCAAATTGTTATTCCTACTGGACACACATTAACACACACCCACTTATAGAAGGTCTAAACTCAATGTGCCTTCCCTATTGCCTCATCTTGCCTCTGGTGCGAAGCAAAAATGTTGTAAAAAAAGCTTAATCAATACTCAGGTACATCTGATTAAATAAACTTTCTGCAGTATCCCTTGAGTCAGACAAAATCATCCCTTCTCGAAATATTTTTAAGTGTATTTCTGAGGTCGGAACTATGTCAAAGCTCAGATTTTCACTCCTTGTAGAAGTTACTTGTGGAATAAATCTCATACACCTTTTAAAAATGTCTTTGACATATGGGATTGAGTAAATGTTTTTTTTTGTTTACAGAGAGGTCATACTCCTCTGAGAGCTGAACGCAGTTTCTAGCCTACATGCCCCTGGTAACTTCTGTGTGAAAAATTATTTATTCAGTGTGTACTCAATTCCATATGTACCCATAAGAAAAAAGGGGGCTATGAGACAGCCCTTTAAATTAGAGGTTTTTGTCAGAAAACACAGTGGGGTTGTGTTCAAGTGTTTCTATGTGTTTTGGGACAATAGGGCTGAAAATGTTTTAGCGTGTTGCTGCAGACAGACACCAGATGCTTTATACAGCTCACCAGTTCAGTTCCAGGGAGGGTTTCACAGTAAAGCTTCACAGCCCTTA
>JAHHUM010002131.1:31089-56117 GCA_036173005.1 Crenichthys baileyi | reverse complement strand
CCTTTATCAGCAAAACACGATGCAGGTCTCAACTGCAAAAAGAAAACTAGTTCAAATTATTCAATACCCATACCCATCCCACTTTTTACCCAGAGCTGTTCTGTATTAAATCTGCAAAGGCATCAACATGGAGCTCTGATGTAACTGGTGGTCGATCTCTATTTTTCAGGCCCCATGTATGTCGGCTGGGATGGTACGCAGTGGGCCCCACAGTGGTGCCACATCTCAAGTTAGCAGAATTGTGAAAACAAGCAGATGTACAAATTATGACAAGAAAAAAAATCCTCCCCCAGTTTTGTGAGTCTTTGCACTTAATAGTTGACCAAAGATGTCAAAATACCCCCATTCACTCGCCGGTTAATGCACAACGCAGAACACAACCAATATAGATCCACATAAGAGTACAGTTTCTGGCATTTTTCTTGAGCTGCTAAGTGTGCCGGCGTGTAAATGGTGCAGACCCTAATGAAAAGGTACCAGTTCGTTGCTTTGTTGTGAAGCGCATTATTTTTAAAGTTCAGTGTGTGTTCCAAGCAACTGTAAGCAGGGAATGGGCCGGAGCGGTGCAGGGAATGTAGCCCACACCCTGATCCCAGACCTCAAACTGGATGGTGGATGAAGACCTGAACACACACACAAAGCAGGTTAGTTTTTACCATTAAACTGCACCTATTACAGCCTATGTCTTTATTAGTACCTATTGAGAACGATGAGCACCACGGAGCCGTCTGGTCTGACGAAGGCAGAGAACTCCAATTGCGTCTTTCCGCTAGTGGACACCCCCACCCTCTGTGACCCCTCCTGCAGGAACTTACTGTACATAATGTACAGAAGATTATATAACAACTCAACAGGAAACATGTTAAAATTGAAGTGAGCATGTAAAACAAACGTGTGATGACCTAAAATGGGCCATGCTGTAGAAAGACGGCTGCTTGTAAAAGACGTCCCGCTTTGCATCCACTATGACGGGGCTGTCCACAAAGTTCTTGACCCAGTTTGGTCCGCCAGTCTGGTCCAGCGCCAGGTTCCAGTCAGTCCAGCCCACAACGTAGTGATTTAAGTCCTGAAACAGAGAAAACACCCTCCACTTGAGAAACCGCTCCCTCAGATGTAGTCTGAGACTCTGCAGTGAGATGGGCAGATGCCCGGTGTGTTACCCGGGCATCTGCAGTGTCTTGTCACAACACAGGCACAAACTGCAGGGAATTTCATTAGAATGGACCAACACAAAGCAATGGACGCTCCCTAAGTGATTAGAAAAATGCTACATGCTATTAAAAAGTTTTTACAAGTAAAAATCTGAATTATGTGATGTGCATTTTGTATTTACCCCTCTTTACTCTGATATCCCCCAAAAAATCCAATGTAACAGCATCCTGAAGACCAACGGACACAGGTCAGGGAAGTTTTGGCAGCGTTAGGTTATTAAACAATGTCCAGAGATTTCAACATCTCTAGGAGCACCATTCAATCCTTCCTCTAAATATAGGACCAATAAACAACTACAAAGTTACAAATACATTGCCATCCACCTAAACTGAGAAGGATAAATGTCACAAGGACAAAATTATTCACAGAAGCAGTAACTCTGGAGGAGCTGCAGGGATCCACAGTTTAGTTGGGACAATCTGTCAAGGCAATTAATACCTGTGTACTCTACAAATTTGACCTTTATGAAAGAGTCGCAAGAAAAAAAGCTATTGTTCGAATGTAGCAAGTAGACGACTTATTTGCAGTTTGCAACAAACCACAAAGGGGACAAAGCAAGAAGATGTTCTGGTCACATGAGACCAACTTCTGGCCAGCATGTAAAACACTATGAGCTGAGGAAAACTAACACTGCACATCAGCCTGAAAAAACGATCCACATCATGAAGCAACGTTGTTGCAACATCATGCCGTTGGGATCGTTTTCCTTGATGGGAAGATGAATGGAGCCAAGCACAGGAACAAAATCTGTTAGAGATTGCAAAGGACTTGAGACTACTGGGGTGGGGGTTCATCCTTCAGCAGGACAATGACCTTAAAAGTCAGCCAGAGCTACGATTGAATAATGTAGATGAGGCGTTAGAATGGTCCAGTCAAAGTCCAGACCTAAATTCAACTAAGAATATTTGGCAAGACTTGAAAACTGATGTTTACAGATTTACTCCATCTGTTCTGAGAAAAATGGACAAAAATGTCCATCTCAAACTGCGCCAAGCTGGTAGAAACATGCCCAAAGGACTTCCAACTGTAACTGCAGCAAAAGCTGCTACTGCAAATATAGACTCGGAGGAGCTGAACACTCAGATTTGGATATGTGACAATATTTGAAAACCATGTATCATATTTGATCCCAGTAAAATGCATTGGTGTTTTTTAGTTTGTAACATGACAAAATGTGACAATGGCCAACAGGTATGTACAGGATCAAGTTCCTCTTGACTCTGGATACGTCTGATACCTGAATGAGCTCAAGTTGAATAGAGTGCAAGGAGTCCAGTTTCCCCCTGTGAAGGATGACACAGAACACCAGTTCCAGCTTGCTCTGCAGCCCTGCAGGCGGGTTCTGTAGAGTGTGTGCAGCAGAGGGAAACGTTTAACCTGCACTGCAGCACGAAGGGGAGGGGGACTCACCTCTCTGGGACGACTCACAGCTTGTCAAACAGTGGATCTGACTGAACAAGTTCAAACCCTCATGCAGGGAGATGAGATGAGCTCACCTCTATAATGTCATGTGCGTATTTTTCCGCCCTGTCCCAGCTTCCCAGCTTCACTCCGCGGTCCAGTGGACCCCAGCCCGCGCAGGCCTCGGTGCCAAACAGATAATACTCTGGGTAGAGTTGATGGGTGGCTCCCAGGCTTATCTCTGCAGGGACGAGACTGTCCATGTAAAAGTGCACTGCCACGCCATGAATGTATCGTGCTGCATGAACATCACTCAGAACCTGGAGAGGCAAATAGAGAAAAACATATCCTTTAACTAGAGGTTAATATGTCTGATGGAGGTTACAACTCATCTTTTTTACAAAAGGTCACAAACCGAGACATTCTAGTATTATATATGTTACAGTATCTCCTCTCAACTGTCACATAAATTGGAACTAAGTTAGAAACACACTCAGTGAAATCAGTTCATTTGATCAACTTTGAATCAAGCTTTTGGCACCAACCCAGTCTGTATCAGTTGAGTGTTCATTACTCAGTGAACCCTTCATTACTATGAAGGGTAAACCGGTTTAGTCTTCCCCCACGTTTCGTACCCTAAAGTCTGGTTTGCAGAGCGATGGAAACATACTGAATGAATATGAAGTCATTATTCTAGGAATCCGTTTAGAGAAAATGTGCAGGAAAACAAAACCAGGGCATTTGTAGGTTTATTAAAGCAATTAAGAACCAAAAAGTGATTCTTTGAAGTAGGATGTTAATGAAAAGTTCTGTCCTTCCTTCTTTCCTCATCTCATTTTTTTCCTTCCTTCCTTGCTTGCTTGTGTCCATCCTGGTCTCATCTGAGCTGCACGACCGACATGGCCTTTTTTAAGCCACAGCCCTCTCTTTGCCACCAGATTTGTGGAGTGCATGACTACTAGTTTTCCTGTCGACATATTTTTCCACCTGAGCTGGGGATCTCTACTGCTCCTCCACCGTAATATTGACCTCTTTACTGCTTCTCCAACGCTCTTCTTGACCAGTTAGTTTAGGACAGTCTTCATAGGTTTAAAGTTGTGCAACACTCCTTCCTTTTCAAGATGTTGAACTGAAAAGTGCTCAGTGAGATATTTAAATCTTGTATCATTGTTTTATCTCCTAAATCTGCTTTAAGCTTCTCATCGTTCTCTCCGATCTGTCTGCAGTGTTCCTTGGTCTTCATGATGCTGTTCGTTCTCTAATGTTCTCTAGCAAACCTCTGCGGCCTTCACAGAACAGCTGGATTTATACCGAGATTAAATTACATACAGGTGGACTAGACTTAATAGTTAGGTGACTTCTGAAGGTAATTGGTTGCACTGGATTTTCTTTAGGGGGATCGAAGGAAAGGGGGCTGAATATAAGAGGCATTGTAAAAATCCCATCAGCAAATTCTGGGTCTGGTTCCGGTATCCGAATCCAATGCCTGATCCACCCTCAGTGCTCCATTTCACGTGAAGGAACATCAGCTCCAAATCTGATTAGGATGTCTAACACAACTTAGATAGGAAACTCATTTCAGCCGCTTGTTTCTAAAAATCTTTTCGCTCAGGATCCAAATCTCATGACCATACAGCTGGGATGTGGTGAACGGCTCGATTAGTTTGGGTCAGCTTCTACCTCACCACCACAGATTGGTGCCATACCAAGATACTGTCTTGGATCTCCTCTGCTTGAGGTGGAGACGCCCGACCTCGACGGTGCAATCCACCTTTTTGGAGTTGAGATGTAAACACTAAATATAGCAAATAAAGCAACTTACCTTTTATCAAAGGTTTATTTACGAGAGTAAACATGCAAATATCACATTTATAACTGGCTGTGCTGCTACTAAGGTATAATCTGCATGATTTAAAAAGACTCATGTTTAACTTCGTGATTTCAGCAGAAATCTATTTTCCATCTGCTGGTTATTTTTTGCTCTAACAAAATTATCCTATTTTAAATATAAATGTTGTGGCTCTCAAAGGTTTTCAAACTCCTGTTAAAATGCCAGGGTTTCAAATCTTTTCCCCCCATATAATGTGACATTTATCCTATACAGCTGCACCTTTTTGTGATTAGAACTTTATTATGTTTGCAAACTGAACAGAGCAATTATGACCAACATCTAGAACACCCGGTAAATAAAGCACATCATACCTATAAGAGAGCAGAAATAATCCAAACCAAAGACAAGAAAAACAAACATAAATTAAAACAGATATCACAATAATACAAATAGGCATATCATGTAGAAATAATAGCACTAAGTGAAAACCAAAATTTTTTCCCCATTCGCAGTATTTTGCTTCATTCGATTAATCAATTATTTTTTTATTTCAGTTGAGTTGTACAGAATGTCAGATTATATGAGGGAAACGTTTTGAAGTGATTTAGTTAAACGTGGGATAAACCAGGTGTGTGTGGACTTTTGAAATGTAAATGTTTCACACATTTCCATCAGCACTAAGGAGGACTTCTATGTGAAATATTGTCGTTTTATTACTGCAGACTGAATAGTGGCTTGAATTTAGTAATTTCACCGTTTGATCATATTTACCTTGTATGGCACTACGTTTTACTTTTCTTTTCCTTTTTGAACGTTTGGTTTATTGTTGGGTTTCTTAAAACGTAACAGTTTGTGGTTTCTGATCTGCACCCATGTAGGCTAAAGTCAGCAGTAACCTTCCCTTACTGATGTATCTCTCTGCCCTTGGACTCACCACTTTAGCCCAGTGGGGCAGCAGCAGGCGGTTGTCATCCAGTATGAGGATGTGTGTATGTGGGTGTGATGAGGACTGCAGGGCCGGGCCCAAGTCCAGAGCCACCCAGTCCCTCTGCTCCTCCGGGGTGAAGCCCAGAGCCTGGAAACTGCGACCACACAAAGACACTAATGTGACTTTCAGCATTTTAAACCCACGAGGATGCTGGATATTGTCACAAATAAAATAAGAGACCTGTAGTTTGTCATGCGTCCTGCAGAGGGCTCATTTCCTGTAGTCAGTGCCCAGAAGGTTAGGTTATATTTAGCATATTGCTCAAGGAACCTGCCAGGGAGAGTTAAAGCACATCCGAATATATCTCTCCAGTATCAGGCCTGTCTGATGTGTAGCAACAATTCAAGGTAAAAGAGCCACAAATCACCTGATATAATACTGAGCCCATGTTTTATGCTCCTTGCCCCCTGGCTGGCCCTTCAGGGAACCCTTTCCTGTGAGTGCACCGTTAGTTTTCATCCAGGCGGGGGCGCTCCAGGCGCTGCCCAGCAGGGAGAGGGGGCAAGGAGACATGGCCTGGGCACGCAGCAGCAGAGGGATCTGAAACAAAGAAGACGAGGAGGATGGAAAAGAAGAAACATGAGGAGATGGACGTTTTTCTGTGAGACAGAGACCTTCATGTTCATGTCCTCCTGGGCCAGAGTGAAGTTCTTCAGGTCGTAGTCCCCAGGTGTGTCAGCGTATGTGTACAGGCGAGTGGAGAAGTCACAGCTGGCCATGGGGACGCGCACAACACTGTAGCTGATACCTGGTACAACACAGAAAAACGAAAATGGCTCAGGCTCTTCGGCTGATCATAGCCGGCTGGAGACATAAGTTAATCAAGCCTCTGCCTAAGGACTCCAGGCCTGCAAGGGGCCCTCAAGAGCCCCTAAATACTAGCAAACTATTTTACTGTTTGTTGTTCAAACTAAACTGTGACAAGAATGAACCAGCTTTCAAATTAACTTCTTTATTTTTTATTTGTTTAAAAAACATATTTAACATTTAAAGTAAAATTTCTGCGTACCCCGCCTCCCGCCCATAGACTGCTGGAGATAGGCACCAGCTTCCCCACGACCCACTTTGGAAGAAGCAGAAAATGACTGACTGATAAAAATGTCTTTGTTAGTTCATAGATTTATAACGTAAGGCTGGTTCTGCAGTTGAATACTTTCAGTTTATTGTGTCTGTTTCCATGCGAATGCTGCACAGTTAACATGGTTGCAAAAGCAAATGAGCACGAGAAATATAGCACATTTCATACTTTATCCACAGCGCTTTTCTTTTTTTGCTGCCCTAGTGCCCTTCATTTTTCTGACAATAAACCGACAGCTAAGATGTGGAGAGAGGGGGAAGACATGCATCAAAGGTCACATGGGCCGAGAGTCGAACCCACGGCAGCTGCATTGAGGACCGAAGCCTCTGAATACGGGTCGTGCGTTTTACCTCCGTGCCACTGCCACACCCACTCAGTGCTTTTCATTTATTACATAATGCAAACTGATGTTTCTGTTAAATAGTCAATATAGAGAATGTATTGTTGCCTCACTAGTTATCCAGAATATGAAAACAACTTAAAACGGTTGTTTGATATAATATGAAAAATGGGCTCAAATTCTGCCGCTGGTGCAGATGTCTGAGACTTTAAACCTCTGCAGGTGTGAAGCATTTGATGATGCTCTCCTCCAAATGAATCATCTGTGATGGGACTGCTGCTCCCTGATTAAATTAGGGTTTCACCGACATGCCTGATTCGCTTTACTTGAAATCTTCACTGTGAACAATAACTTTAATACCAGTGAGGATTATATTTTGCAGTCCTTTAATCTCTTTTGTGGTACTGTGCTGGTGACAAGATAAGATACGGTTCTCAAAGAAGCAGTGATAGAGATCTGCCTGCTGGTGCCACGATAAGCTATTTTTGCAAAAACTGCCGATTTTGACGCAAAAAAAAAAAATAACACTGACATTTACAAGGAATGGCCTGTATAAAAAGAGGAAAGAACATAGATGTACATCAATTTGTAGTATTCTGAGAAAAAAAGCATACATTGCAAATTTAAGGGCGACACGTCATTCACGCTCTTTTCTCCTTTCAGTTGGAAATAAAAAACATGATGGAAAACAGAAGATTTCTGCAGCAATCTAAAGACTTGTTAGTTCAAGTATGATTAAGATTAAGAGCAAATTATATACATGTTAATTATATCCTAGTTATAATATAATTCAGTTCATAACGTCAATTGGTAAAAGGTTTTCTTCCTAAGGAACAGTGGTAACAAAGGAACGAGTCCTTTTTTTCTGAGAAATCTGTACTTTTTAAAAATAAAACCATCATCTCTCCCCTATAAGCAGCAGAAAGAAATATAAGCCAAGCATTATCTTTTCTGTAGCTTGTTATACTTTAACGTTATTTTGCAACTTCTTATTAGGTTCTCTAACTGGTTTATTTTAGTGTCTTTTTGTCACTTAAGAGTTGCATTGTTCTACATGAAATTAGTCTCTTTAAAAAGTCTCTAATCTTTACCGTCTTTGGAGAAGTACTGTCGCAGCAGCTGCTCCTGTGCACCAGCAGAAAGAGAAAGTATGTTGATGGCTGCTGCATCCGTCATGGCTCCTCCGAACCCCTTAATCCTCTGATACTTCTGGTAGGGAAGAATCGTCAGCCTGAGACCTGGAAGAAAAGAAAACTCATTAGGGAAAAAAGCAGAGGAGTTGCAATATCCTAGAACTCACCCTCTTACCTGCTCCACTGCTGCTGACCTGGACCTGACCCTGGCCTGCCTCCATCCTGCTGCCTGCCCTGCTGCTCAGGTAGCTGGAGTACTGACCCAGAGGGGGCAGGCTGACTGGGCCAACACTGTCACAGTAGGTGGAGTTACACTCACACACCACAGAGTCATAGCCAAAGCTTCTGGCAACACATCCTTTGTTTTCTAGGGGACGGAGAGGGGGACATAAATATTGCACATAAAGAACAGTTGGAGTGAATCTTTTATTTTTTGGTTACCTGTACAAAGGATCACATCTGTTGCGCTGAAAACAAGAGCTAAAACAAGAGATGATGGCAACAGCTGCGCCATTTTCCATGGAGACAAATAAAACTGTAGGGTTCAGAAACTTTAACTGCTCAAATACAAACATTTCACAGTCCTCCCCTGCTGGACTGGACTGAACTGGACTGAACGATCAAACTACCTCAGGAGGAAGCTGACAGAAACTCTGACATGTCCTGGGGATGAAGCTCGGGTATCACTCTACCGCTGTCCCATCGGCCATAACTGAACTTCCTGATCAGTTTCTGATCACCTCTTTTTTGCACCGGTCACGTGCGTTTAGAAACGATCACGTGGATCGCCTTGCAACGATCAGTACCTGCCGCCAGAGGGCGCTCTACCGTCCAAACAGGATTCCGGGAATAAAACCGTGTTTTCATACATCAGTGTGACACATCTCAGTAATATTCCTGAAGATCATCTTAACAGATGACCTAACGACATTTGTCCACTTTTTGAACTGAACGCATCCCACCCGTCTCAGAAAAGCATAAACAGGAGAAAAAATTCTTTAAAAGTGAGATAAACACTATAATGCAAACAATCAATACTGAATAGGCTAAATAATTTAAAGGGTTAGAGGGGAATAAAATTTCTAGTTATTTATGTAGGCCTTTTACTCAAACAGAATGTAAGAAACCAAATAAAATAATCAAAATAAAAGCTGACAAAACTGCTGAAATTTGCAAATGGAAGAGAACCAGATAAATGGGATATGTGCACATTTCATCCATACATTCATTGAACATCATTTATCGAAGATGGTTGGTGTGAGGCTACAGGTGCGGAAGGGAAATCCAGACATCCCGTTTGGCTGAGACACCTTCCTGCTCATAATGGGGGATTCCAAGGGGTTACCAAACCAGAAGGCACATATAGTGCCGCCAGCATGTTCTGGGTCTACCCCCGATGTTACCTCCCAGTGGGACATACCAAATGAACCGACTAAGGCAGGTGTCCAGGAACCACCTCAACGGACTCTTTTCAATGCATATGAGTAGGGGATGTACTCCGGCTTCCCCTGACGAAGCACCTCACCCTATCTCAAAGGATGAGCCCAGCCACCCTTCAAAGGAAGTTTACATTAGTCGTTTATGTCTGGAATCTCGTTCTTTCGGTCATAATTTGCATCTCTTGAGCTTAGGTGATCTTAGGTTGCAATATAGACAGACCAGTAAACTGTGAGTTTTGCTTCTTGGCTCAGCTCTTTCTTTACTACAACACTCTGGAGAAGCCATTGCATTACACAGATGAGGCCCTTACCTGTCGATATATCTCCTGCTCATTCCTACCATCACCCGATGATTATTCGTCTGCTGAAGCCAAAGACAATCCACCCTCTTTCTGATTGACATCCATGGCCTCAGGCATAAGGCTGACTTTAATTTTAGCCACTCCATGCTTGGACCTCTCCAGTACTCTCCAGTACTCTCCAGTTTCAGTTGAATTCAGTTTGTTTATATACCACCAAATCATCACAAATAGCAATTCAGTCGGTTCTGATTCAGCTGCAGTCAATCTCATTTGTTACAATATATTTATGCAGTCACATTCAAAATCACGTACATATATTTCAACGTGATCAAGGTAAGTTTATTATACTATGCCAATTGGTAATAAGTTATCTAAAGTAGTCAGGAGTCACTGACTTTGCAGAAATCCCTCCACCTTACCTAGTCTGCGAACCCTTGTCCAAAGCTTAAGAGGTAGTTTTTTGATCAAGCTAACAGTTAAAGTGGCTTGGGCTATTTGGCGCTAGATCTGTAGTTATCATGCTGCAAGCTTAGACTGCTGGAGGACATACTTACCACTTTCTCATTCTGCTACTTTCTCCTACTACTCTCCATTTACACATTATCTGTAATTATTGCTGACATTATATCTGCTTTTTCTTGCTATAGAAGGTATTCCTAACTCATTGATTCCTTTTTAACCTCTTGTCAAATGTAAACCCTTTCAAACAGGTAGGTTTTTAGTTTTGCTTTTAAGGCTAAAGGGAACTGGCATCTTGCAATCAGGCATGGAGCTGATTCCAGAGCACAGGAGTGTGAAGACCCAAGTACTCTTGGAAAGACAAGCCGACCAACAAGCTGTCCTAGAATTTGTAAAAGATTGTGAAGCTATATTCTGATCACACGATACCACTTGATTCTTTACAGAACTATGATAAATCCCATGTTCCAGTTCATAAATCTGCTCAGAAACAGCGATGTTGGTGAGCATTTAGAAATAAATCTCTATCTGCTGTAAATAAAGAAAAAGAAACATATATTCATAAATGTTCCCCCTTCTGTGCCTTTGAGCTTGTTTGGCAAAGACTAAGGTGTAACAGAAATGTAAAAGGATGTAATTTAAGGGTTCATTCTTTATAAATCAGCCAGGGAAGGCAACATGGCCACCAAAGATGGATGTTTTCTAAAGAAAAGTTACAATTGTATTGTAATAATATAGAAAAATGAAAATGAACAGCAAAACTCAAAGACTGGTAAAATGTGAGCCTTAGAAATAGTGAACCTCAGTGAGAGTCATTATCCACAAATGGAGAAAACATGGGACAGTAGTAAACCTTCCCAAACTACAACTGCATCATCCATGGGGCAACTAGATAACACAAAATATCTAAAGCACAATGTGCCTCGCTTGCCTCAGTTAAGGTCAGTGTTCATAATTCAGCACGGGGCAAAGATGGCATTCATGGGAAAGTTCCAAGGTAAACACCATTGCTAAAAAAACCCTTAGAGGCCAGTCTCACATTTACCAAACATATCAAGATGATCCCCAAGACCTTTGAGAAAAAACTGAGAAGAATAAAGTGGATCTTTTTGGAAGGTGTGCACCCCATTACATCTGCTGAAAAATAAACGGCACATGTGCAGGCAAACATGGTGGTGGCAGCGTGACTGTCTGGGACGCTTTCATGCTTCAGGACCTGAACGACTTCATGTAATTGATGGAACCATGAATTCTGCTCTCAAGCCAACATCCTGAAAGATAATATATGGCCATCAGTTTGTAACCTTAAGCTCCGGCGTACTTGGGTTACGCAGCTGATCCGTTATCTGAAGTAGACCTGCAAATGAACCCCTCGACTTAAACAAAGTTAGATGTTTCCGGATGGTCGTTCATACTCAAAAACCCTACAATGTGAATCAAATTATCCTGAAAATAAAAGTGGCTCAAAGTTCCTCCACGGAGATTTAGAAGACTCATTTGCACTTGTACCTGCCAGGGGGGAATTAGCAAGGCACTAGGTTTAGGGGCAATTACATTTCACATAGAGCCAGGTTGGTTTGGATCGCCTTTTTCTCCTAATATATGTTGTTGAAAACTGCCTTTTGTATTTATTCAGGTTATCTTTGAATGATATTAACATTTCTGTGATGATATGTAACATGCAAATGTGATACAAATTAAAAACAAGAAATATGTAAAGAGGCAAATACTTGGCACTGTATTTGAAATAGAAAGCCTATTTATTGGTTCCCCAGTGTTGTTAAAACATAGTGATGCAACACAGTGTCAAACAAGAACTTGACCCAGATTATTTCCAACTTACACTATTTTATTAGTTTAAAATTGTGTGCTAGGATGCCTAAAACCAACTTTAAATACAAAAAACAAACAGTTTTGTGTTAATGTTTTATTATCAAAGCAACAAAGTAATATAATTTACAGCATGATTCACATTACACACATGGATATTTGCTTGTATATTTCTGATACAGTGGCATTGTTATGATGAAATGTTTCTGTGACTTCACAAGAAGCCACAAAGTTTTTCCAACATGGATGGATTCCTGTTACTCAAAAAGATGAGTTCTTTCTTCCCTTCTTCTGTTCGGCCTGATGGAAAAGCAAACGTGTTGAGATAAGCCTTTATTAAGTGTCTTTTTTAATCATATAACTGCAGAGCGAAAAAATTGTAACTCACTCTGAGGATGCTGCAGCCAGTTCCGGTCCATGTAGTAAAGGTAACAGCTCTCAAACTCCTTCTCGCTGTAGTTGGGCACTGATACAGGGATGAATGGATCCATGCTGTCAAAGCCCCTCTTTGAGGACAACACAGACAGGAAGTTACAGAGCAGAGCAATAAATAGGTTGTTTTTATGTGTGTGAGACACTTAAAATAATAGTTTAATTATTATGCCCAGATATGCATCAAGTTCACAAAGTCTGGGTGATTTTTAAAATAGATTTAAATGTAAAAAAAGGATGGCCAGAAACCATGATGGCTGCTTCAGGCACTGCAGGAGAGCAAAGGGATGAAATTAATGATAAATATTTTCGAATATGCATTAATGTGATGAAAAAAGGTAGAGTGAAACCAACAGTCAAGGGTAAAGTAAATAATGAATAATTATCATATAATGCGAATGTTTTCCATCAGGTGGGTTACGTGATCCCACTTTAAATCGTGTATTAGAAGAGGGATTTATCAGTCCATGGATGAAAGGATTTCCTGAAATGAAACCTTAATGTGCTGTAGGGAGATTTTATGTGATAAATGCACACAGAGTGGTGCATTTAGTGAAGGAAAATAATACATGGTGTACACAATTTTCTACTAATACAAAAAGAGTGTGGCAAACATTTGTTTTTAGCCACTACAGCCAGTCAGCTGATAAGTAAACAAAGTCCCCCTGTGTGAGATACAAGATCGAGCAAAATCCATCCGTTCTGCGAGGACCTCAGAGGTTAGCAGAAGGACATTAGTGAACAAACAGCATCATAAAGAGCAAGAAACACAGCAGACTGGTTAAAAATGAGGTTTTGGTGAAGTTAAAAGTCAGTTTATCACAAGTCATATAAAAAAAAGGTCTAAAATGAGACCATAAGTAAGATTTCTGAGCTACATGCAAACCTCTGTGTGTGGCAAAAAACATACACTGCCCACCACTTTGAATACACTGACGCATGGTGCCGGCAGCATTATGCTGTGGGGATGCTTTTCTTTACCAGGAATAAGAAAGCTGGACAAAGTAGACTGGAAGACGGATGAGGCTGAATACAGGGCAGTCCTGGAAGAAAACCTGATAAAGGCTGTAGAAGACTGGAAACTGAGGCGCAGGTTCACCTTTCAGCAGGACAACTATAAACATACAGGCACAGCTACACTGGAATGGCTCGACTCAAAGCATATTCATGTGTTAAAATGGCCAAGTCAAAGTCCAAAGCTAAATTCAAATATAGAATATGTCAAGACTTGAAAATTAAAGTTCCTACACGCTCTCCATCCAGTCTAACTGGGCTTGAACTATTTTGCAAAAAATTGGACAAAAAACCCCAGTCTGTAGATGTAAAAAGCTGGAATAAACACACTCCACAAGACCTGCAGCTGTAACAGTAAAATATGGTTGTACAAAAGCACTGACTGACAGGGATGGATACACATGCATGACACACTTCAGATTTTTGTTTGTACATATTTTTAAAAGCGCTTTATCCTTTTCCTTACGCTTAAATTAAGTTCTGCTTGGGCTGTTCTAACACATAAAAACCCAAAATACATGTTTGCAGTTACATAGCAAAATCTGGAAAAGGTCTGGGGTTCTGAATACTACTGCAAGGCATTGTGTCTGAATTTAATTTAAGTATACAAACTCTAGACATATTTAAGAGTTTGAAAGGCCTAAAACAGATTATTCTGTTTAGGAATCTTTATAAATTTTTAAGACCCTTTAAAAATTAGGCTTATCACGTAAAGTTGTTTTATTGACATTGCAATTGATGCATCTTTCCCTAATTAAACTTCTTGTTCCTGTTCTACATGTACCTTAGCCTAACCTGGGCAGCAGAGATGGATACCCCCCCCCCCCCCTTAGCCTAAACACAATATTTTCTTACCTCTCCTAGCAGCTCTTGAGGCAAGTAGGCAGATTTTGGGGTGTAGAGGGAGCCAGTCTGAGACAGAGTGGTAATGATGGCGCCTCCGCTCTGAGACAAGACAGTTTATGTCAACAGAAGGTTTCTGAAACACAGCATTTTGAGGGATTGACTCTTGCATTCCTCTCACCCAGTCATTCTTCATTAGCTTTCTCAGGTTATAAACTAAAGTGAGCTCCTCCGGATCCACCTGAGGACATTTAGAAAGACACATAAGACTTCCTGTTTGTGAAAAACAAAAAAAAGGATAAAGCATGACGGATGTGTTTCCCTTACGGCGGTCTTATCCTGCCTCTTGATGGTGGATCTTCCCCACAGGGCATTCACACCATCCACAGCCACGGCCATACGGAAATCCGCTCCCGGTTGGCTGCTTTGCAGCCGGAGTTCCTTCATCACCGCTCCAACCACGTCGCTGCTGCTCTTCACTCGAGATATGCCCTGCAGCAAAGGAGATATGATCTGATGACTGTGGAAATCAAACTGCAATATAATAATAGGATCAAAAAATGTCAAACAAACCACATCGTGGTAAACAGTAGAGTTAAGAAGGATGTCGTCTACAATGCTTTTCATTTTAAGCCTCAACTTCTTTCAGATTAGAAAAATAACAGGAAGTGTTTGACAAATTAATAGAAAAACAAATCAAATCATGCGGTCAGAGAGACACTTTTCAGTATTTGATCTTATCATGTTAGCATCCTGCACAGCGGCAGTAAAGCTGACAAGTCCGGCGCTGATTGATCCAAGAAATCTGCCCAAACTGAACCAGAACAGACAAAAAGTGAGGATTTTGCAGCTGCACATAAATCCAGTGCTCCTTTCTGTCCCCATCAGTGTGTGGTACAACAACATTGTGCTGATCCATCATTCTGCTCGGCTCATTGGCTATTGATCACCGCAGAGCACAGGCAAGGTGGAAAGATGAAACTTTAAAGACTCCAGAAGGAGAGTTAACTTGAGTGGAAATAAAGCAGAGATCACGAGAAAGTCCACAGAGAGTGAGAGAAACCACATTATTAATGAAAACACTGGAATGAGAGGAAGATAAAAGACACTTTAGAGGACTGACCTGATCCACCAGCTCTCCAAGTGGACTTCCGGCCTCGGTGGCCTCCCTCTTCGTCCACACATACCGCTCCTTTGTTTTTATCTAAGAAGGAAACGAAAAAGTTTCAAAGATTTCGATTTGTTTTTTGTTTTGCATTAACTTTGATTTGCAGTTGTGTCTCTAAATATTTGCCTTATATCAAGACTAAAAGCCCTCTGCAGAAATCTCTGCGGCACATTCTGAAAGCCCAGATCAGAGATCATGTACACTGCAGAACAAAACAATTGGTACCTCTTAAACGTATTTACATTTTTCCATGTTGCAACGACAAAACTGAACGTATTTCATTGGGATAAGATGTGACAAAGCAACACATAATTGTAAATATACAACTGCCGGTTTTGGTCTCTCTGATGCAGTTCTCTAACAAACCTCTAAGGCCTTCACAGAACAGCTGGATTCATACTGAGGTTAAATTAGACACTCCGGGTGTATTCACACCTGCCATGTTGGGTCCACTTTAATCGGCCCAGGGTTCATTTCTCCCCTCGGTCCAAAGACCCACTTTTTGAGGTGATCTCAGTCCATTTCCTAAATGGACTCTGGTGCTCTATTGGACTCTATTAAGGGACATGGAATTAAAGGGGGCTGAATACAAATGCCAACCGCACTTTTCAGTGCAGGAGTAAAATACATTGACATGTGTGGTTGTAACAGGATAAAGGTGGAAAAAAACTTCAGGTTGTATGAATACTTGTGTAACGTTATCTTAGTGTAGTTATTAAATACCTGAATATCTCAGTTCTGAATGAGCTTCAGGTGAGTTTTATTTACCATTTTAAATAAAGGACATCCATGAAAGTCAATTAGAGATTTTATATTATACTGCAAAGAATAAACTGGTTTCTAAATGGCCAAAAACTGTTTATTTGCTTTGTAATTATGTAATTTAACAAAATCACAGTGTAAAAACTACTTTTTAAAACTAAAATTGACTTTGTTTTATACAGATCCAGCTGGTGTCTTAAACATGTGTTAAAGCTCCTTTAACGTTGTACATAATTTCTAATAATGGGACAAAACTGAGACCCAATACAAGCCTTGTTGGTCTCTTGCTGTGGTAACTACCGTAAAAGGTTAATAGGTGAGTAAATGTTACCTTTGAAAGAAAAGGTTCGTTAGTGACTTTGAAGTTGCGTAACCACGTGGTGGCTTGTAGCGGCTGGTCAAAGCGGGAGGAACTATAGGATGATGGCAGCAGCTCCTTACAGTTCTTCACCCACAGGTGAGCTGTATAAGGCAGAGGAGATGGAGAGGGGTTTTACTCTCTCTGGTTTTCAGTTAAACGCTTGTTTGACGTGTGTTCGTCTCACCATCAGGGACGTGGAGCAACAGCCATCCCTGTGTGTAACAGAAGTGGACCGTGTGACAAAGCGACAATGTTTTCCCACTCCCCTTCAACCCGTCTGAGCCACCAGATAAGGACGACAACAGCAGTTTTATTCAGAATCTGGAGGCAAAAGAACATTTGTTTATTTTTCAGTCGGTGAGGCTTGGTGCTTTGAAGGATACAGAATAAATATCTCAGGGCAGGTTGGCTGTAGTCAGCTTTCTTCAGGCAAGAGATGACCTCCAAGGCTGGCTGTCGCACCATGATGCAGGTCTCATTGAACGTCTTCGTCTGGAAATCATACAAAACGATTTACAACCAGGTTGGCTGTGGAGGACATCTGTTAAAGCCATTATTTCTTGTTGCACATCCAGAGAAGAACCTGCCTGGTGTTGAAAGCGCCATGGTAGGCCGTTAGAAAACAGGGGCCGGACGTGTGCAGAAGGCAGGGTGTAGAACTGTCCGACGTGCTTCTCTGAGTGGCAAGCCTGGAAATCCACCGAGATGGATGAAAATGGATCATTCAGAAAACAAAACACCACTTCACATCTTTCATTATAGAGCGGAACTTCAAAAGTACAACATAAAAATCTCATTAATTATGGTTGACACATGGAAAGAAGACCAAAATATATACGAGAAAAAGAAAAGACTTTGCTACAGGAGTACTACAAACTACAATGAATTTATTACAAACATTTCTACGTACATAAGACTTTAAAATCTGTTGAAATCTTTTTTAAAAAAAAGAAATGAATCACCCAATCATGTAAAGGGATGAGGGTTCGGATGGGTGAGGACAAATAGACTAGATGGAGGAATACTTTCACTTACGTGGGACAGAGAGTAAAGTCTGGAAATACAATACTTCCCAAAGTCTACTTAAATATGAATTAATCCTTTTCCATGCTTTTCTAGAAAGTGCAGGAACTCTGGCTTCTTTCCAGTTAAATGTCTGAATGGCTTGCATACGACTAAACCTGTAATTTCACCAACATGTTTCGTCTAACCAGAAGTAATTTGAATGTTTAGGAGCGATCCAGCCAGAGCCAAGATTTAAATCTGATAGAGGATCTGTGGAGGGAGCAGAAGATTAGGGTGATGGCAAGGGGGTCTTCCAACCTCAAAGACACGAAGCTCATCACCAAACATAAACTGTCACCTTTTTTTTTTTTTTTTTTTTTTTTTACAAAATAGATATTCCTACATTGTTTTCATCAAAATATAAAAAAAAAAAAAAAAAAAAAAAAAAAAAAAAAAAAAAAAAAAAAAAAAAAAAAAAAAAAAAAAAGAGAGATGCCTGTCTCCTCCCCAATCCGAAACAAACTTCTAGGGTGAATGAAATAAAATATTTAATCTAAATCTGCCGGGGGTATGAAAAATTCTGGCCTTAAATATATTTAATAGGTTTTTCCATCGAAAAGGTCCTTAATATTTGATGGTACAGTGATTGTGAGAAGTTTAAAACATATATGTATATACATAAAATGATTTGGTAGATATGTCGATTTGTAAAATCAGGGGGGGGGAAAAAAAAACCCCTAAATTTCTAGGTTTTAACCTTTTTTGGAATATTGGGTTTTTTTTATTTGTGGTGTACCCACCTGACCTTTGTGGTTCATCTTTTCTTTAAAAATACTTTTCTCTTTTTTAGTACACTTCTGATTAGATTTTTTAAAAATTATACATCATTTACACAATAAAATCCCAGAACAGACAAAGGGTGTGTTTTGCTGCAGCTTTTTGGCAGAGTCTCCCCAACGTGGAACATGAAAACCAAAGTCAAAAAAGAAAAAAAACCCTTTTATATGAAAACGTTTTTACTGGGAACAATGATTTAAGGGGGTCATTAACATATTGGAGGCATTTTACAGATTATCAAAAGCAAGTCTGGTTTGCCCAAAAAAACCCCCTTGTTTTTCCGTACAAAAACCATCTTACCGGTTCTTTCTCCTGTGTCCTGAAGACTGAGATGGTCTGGTTTTTGCCCCCACAGCCAAGCCCCCTGTTGGGCGGAACTTTTTTTACGGGTATAAAGGGCACTGAATGTGCCACCTGAAACCCCGCACCCCAAATTTAAAATATCTTTACCTCTCTGATTGTATATAAAAACATGGAGAACGAGTTGTATCTGAGATGCAGCCCCAAAAAATTTGCCCTCACCCGGGGGGTTTGCAGCCCGAAGGCAGTCTTGAAACAGTTAAACCAAAAAAAAAATTTTCCCTTTTTTTTAAATTTAAAAACCCCGTAAAATTTCGTCCTTTCCCCCCCTTTTTTTTTCCCCAAACCCCAGTAACACACAAACCCCCTTTGGGCAACACCCCGGGCCCCCCCCCTCTTACCCTTTACTCCCAAAAACGAATAAATCTTTCCCTTTTATTAAAAAAAACCCCAAACCCAAGGGGCCCCCCCTCCCCCCAATTTCCCCCAAAGGCCTCATTTTAAAAAAAACCTTACCCTATCCCCAATCACTCTCCCCCAATAAAGTAGGAAAGTTTAATTTTCACATTTTTTTTTTAAAAAAGTACGCAAAACTAAATTACGGGTTTGTTCACCTTTTTTTTCTTTTTTTTTAATCAAGGCATTTTTTTTTTTTGCAAATTTTTTCCCCCCCTTAAAAAATTAAGCCCGGTGACGGTTTTTTTTTGGAACCCCTTTTTTAAAGCAACCACAATGGAGGGTGTTCCAGCGTGACTGGCCTGTTTAAAAGGTCATGCCCCTACACCTCAATTGCAACGGTTTCTTAACAGAGCATTACACTGACACTACCATGCTTGATGGTATGTTTTTTTTCTAAAATCCTGTGTTAGTTCTACACCAGATTTAACGGGAGGCAAAGTTCCTAAAAGGTCCCTTTTTTAGGGATTATCAAGATGTTTGTTGGTAAATGTGAGATGGGCTTTGTGTTCTCCTGTGGATGCCATTATTTACCAGTCTCTTTTCTATTGTTGAGTCATGAACACTGACCTTAAGTGAGGCCTGCAGTGTTTTAGCTGTTGTTCTGTGTTCTTCTGGATGAGTCATTGATGCACTCTTGGAGTAGTTCTTGTTGGACGGCCACTCATGGAATGGCTCACCACTGTTCAGTTTTTTCTTCACTGGCTCTCACTGTAGTTTAATAGAGTCTCAAAGGCTTAGGAAAGATTTGAAACCCTTTCCACATTGCGAGATGTCAGTGACTTTGTTTCTCATCTGCTCTTGAGTTTCTTTGGATCAAGGCATAAGGTGTTGCTTTTTGAGATCTTTTCGCCTACCTCGTGTTGTCATACAGGTTCCATGTAAGTGATCTCTTGATTCTACAGGACTGGCCGGAAGCAGGTCGGATGTGGTCACTGAGAGTGAACTGAAAGATGTTGTGACTTACTTACAAGTTAATTCATTTTTCAACAATAAAGCAGTTACTTTTTAATATAATCGTCCAAAGTTGATTCTTCTTTTGAAGGATGCAAAAAAAATTGCATGTTTAGCTAAATCTGCTATTTGTACGCTGTTACTTACAAAGGCATCCATACCCCTTAAACTTTATCAGATTTGGTAACATAGCAACCTCAAAATCCAGAGTATCTTGTTGGGATGTTTTGCCACAGAAAAACATAAAGTGGAGGGAAAATGAGACTTGGTTTTTAATATTTTTACAAATAAAAATCCAAAAAGTTATATGTGCATTTGTGTTTAGTCCATCAAAGTCAATACTTGTAGACTCTGCAACTAAGTCTTTTGAGATATGTTTAGAGACACTGCAATTCTTGCCTATTATTCATTGTCAAACTGCTCAAGCTAAGTCAGTTTGAATGGAAAGCATCAGTGAGCAACAGTTTTCAAGTCTTGCCACAGATTCTCAGTTGAATTTAGGTCTGGACTTTGATTGGACCATTCTAACACATGAATATACTTTGATTTAAACTATTCCATTGTAGTTCAGGCTGCATGTTCAGGGTCTCTCCAGTCTTGTGTCTTTTGCAGCCTCTAACAGGTTTTCTTCCAGCATCACCCTATATTTAACTTCATCCATCTTCTTGTCAACTCTGAGGAGCTTGTGTGGCCCTTCTGGTGAAAATCATGCCTACAGCATGATGCTGCTTCCACCATGCTTCACCAGAAAACAACCTTTGGTGCTTCATGGGCTTGATGCTTTATTGTAATCGGTAATGAAGTCACAATATGATCTTTAGCAGAAAATCCTTAAAAATGTCTGGCCATCAGTTTGGGACTTTAAGTTGAAGGTCACTTGGGTTGTGCAGATGGACAATTATCTGAAGCCTGCCAGCAAGGCAACCTCTGAATGGCATGAAAAAATGTAGGTTTTTGGAGTGGCCTAGTCAAAGTATGGACCTAAATCCGATTTGGGTGCTTCTGGTTATGACTGTGTGTGGTTGAATTAAACTCCTTGTATTTTCTTTAATTAAGTTTGTTTAATATTAAAGTATCGTTAATCATCTGATTAATTCATTCATTTATTGGGGGGGAAAAGGCAGAAATCGAAGAAAGGGGGCAAATTCTTTTTTAAAACACTGTACATGCTTATAAGATAAAACCTGAGTCCTCAACAGGCCTTGTTTGTGTCAGTTCCAGTTGCTTTAAACGTTTAGACTGTAGATTTGGGTAAATTCAGATGAGTGCATATTTGCAGCCATTTATTGACCTATACAGATCAAAACACAACACTTCAGGGGTATGTTCTCTTGTCTTGCCCATTTTGAAGAGTGGCTGAGAGAAATTGGCCCATCGTGCTCATTGAATGTTATCAATTAAAGTCTGGATCTTTAGTGTATACTGCAATAAAAGCTGATTATTTTTAGGATATCTCTGTAACAATAAACGTGTCTGCCTATACTTTTCTGCTTTTAAGCCTGTAAATGGCAACAAAACAACGATAGTGACAAGATCTAATGTGTATTACAACTTTTATTACTGTCAAATGCTTGATGATTGAAACACAAATGTGTGAAATGTGTTTTATGTTATCCATTGGATGGATGATAGAGAGACACTTTGCTTTTGGTTTCTCTGTTTAACTGATGAACGATAAAAAGTCCTCAGTTAAACTTTTTAATGAATGTTAATATCCTGTCTGCCTCCCCCACCAGTGTGTGTGGTGAACCCCTAATCTCTCATGACGCACTCTGCAACTCCTGAGCTGCTCACCGCCGAAAAGAAGACGAAAAAAACCCTGACAGCAGCTCACTTCAGCCAAGTCGTCGCCATTTTATTAGGAGACTAAATAACCCTCCCCTGATCGCCTGCTTTGAACCGCAGTGAGATCCTAGGCTTAGTTCGCCGTTTTATCTTCTCCTGTGGCCACATGAAAATGGCTACGCAGTTGCATTCCCGCACATCCAACCGCACACGCACATAAGCGCAAGAGAGCTGCAGCCTTCAGCCCGTCCCCCTCCTCCTCCTCCTCCTCATTGCCTTGCCTGCTTGTGTGCACATACACGTACATCAGAGCGCCTTGAGCCATGAGAACTGGCGGGAGCGACCCAACTTTCCCTGCGAGAGAAGTGGGCAAAATAAGATCCAGTGGGTGTAACCAGTACGCCACCTAGCTGCGGAGACGCTCCGGCGGAGATTCCGTCGACTGTACGGATTATGAAAAACACCCGCGCCGATGTTGTTGCACGGAGGGCTCCGCGCTCTGCTGGGAATCAAACTCGCATTTCGGGGGGTGTTTTTAACCTCCGCCGGGCTTAGTTATGTAATCGGAGCTACAATCTAATGAACCAGAAGCGGCTTATTGCTCGCTGTTGGAGCCGATAGGAGAGGAGAGCAGGACACCTTCAGCTCCTTTTGCCTTGAACGCAGTTGGCTCTGGGACGCGCTCTCTGGGTAAGTAGCCTACGTAGCCGTATTACAGATTGTCATGGCAGTCCGTATTAATGTGCGCAGGCCTTTTCATCATGACCGAGCTCAAATTCGGTGCATCCGCTTTGCGCTAATTTTATCCCTTGTTGCTGAGCGTGTCACCCCCCACCACCTCCTACCCTCCTTCCTCTGTTCTCCTTGCGCGGTGATATTTTTCTTATTTCAATGTTGCTGACACCAGCAGGGGGACTGGCAGAGGACAGGGGGAGTGGGGGGTGGGGGTCTCTCGGGACTGATCCACATCAGCAGGCGCGTTTTGATGCCATGCACCCTCTTCTACTTCCATGTTGAGTTTTTAGCTGGCTTGCTGTGCATGTTTTTTTGTTGTTTTTATAAGGACGCTCAAACACGCGTCATATGTAATAACGGAGGGAGCGGAGCAACAACACGTGTGTTTCATTTGCAAGTGCGCCAGCATCAAGCGGATGGTGCGCAGAATCATTTTTAGAGGAGGCAAAGCTCCGCTGTATCTACAGCAGCAACATCAGTCAGCAGACACAACTGCGACCTGAGTACATAATGTTCAATCAACACACTTCTAACTGGGGGGTGGGGGTGGGGGGGGGGTGGTATGTGCGAGGGGCATCGATACAGAGGATTGCAAAAGTAATCACGCCCCTTGAACTTTCTCGTCGTTCGGTCACGTTGCAACCACAAACTTCAGTTTGCTTTACAGGGGGTTTATGTGTGGCAAAATTGTGAAGTGGGAGGAGAGGGTACCTGGTTCTTAATAAATAATAAAATGAGAAAAGTGTGGCATGCATATGTATTCAGACCCCTTTGCTCTGATAACCTGGATAAACCCTGATAAATCAGTGCAACCAATTGCCTTCAGAAGTAATGAGTAAATAAACCACCTGTGTAATGTAGTCTCAGTATAAATACAGGTAGTCTGTGAAGGAATGAGAGGTTTGTTAGAGAAAAGTAGTGAACAAACAGCACCGTCAAGACCAATGAACTGAGCAGACAGGTCAAGGATAAAGCTGTGGAGAAGGTTAAAGCAGAATAAGGATATAAGACAGTATCCCAGTGTCTTTAAACATCTCACAGAGCTCTGTTCACTACGCTATCTCAATTGAAACTGAATTACCCAAGTGCAAATCTGCCAAGACATGGTCATCCACCTAAACTGACAGGTTGGGCAGGGAAGCAGCCAAGAAGTGACTTTGGAGAACCTGCAGAAATCTACAGCTCAAGGGGGAGAAACTCCTGACAGGACAATTATTTGTCATGCACTCCACAAATATGGCCTTTATGGAAGAGTAGGAAGAATAAATACATAGTTGAAAGAAAGCCAGAAGAAGCCAGGCCATTTAGAGGACACAGCAAACATGTGAAAGAAGGTGCTCTGATAAGATAAAAATTAAATGTTTTGGCCTACATGCAGTTATACTGTCTCTGGCAACCAAATTAACACTACACATCACAATGAACACACTATTTCCACACTGAAACATGGTGGTGTCAGTATCATGCTGTGGGGATGCTTTTCTTTAGCAGTAGAATGCAAACTGGTCAGAATTGATGGGAAGATGAATGTAGCTAAATACAGGATATTGCTGAAGGAAAACCTGTTATAGGCTGAAAAAGACTTGGAACTGAGGTGGAGCTTCACCTTCCAGCAGGACAGCAAACATAGCTACAAAAAGCTGGCTTAGATCAAACCATTTTCATGTGTTAGAATGCCCTAGTCAAATTTCAGACCTAAATCCAATTGAGAATTGATTCCAAGATTTAAAAACTGGCGTTCACAGATGATCTCCATTCAAACTGACAGTGTCTGAGCTATTGCAAGGAAGGATGGGCAAATATTTCAGTTTCTAGATATAAAAAGCTGGCAGAGACGTTCCCCAAAAGATCTGCAGCTGTACTTGCAGTGAACTGGGGCTCTACAAACTATTGACTCAGGAGGGCAGCTACATATGCACACCACACTTTGGAGATTTTTACTCAAAACAAGAATGAAAAACCTTGCATCATTTTTCTTCTGCTAAGTGCTAATCCATCAAATGAAATCCCAATAAAATATATTGAAGTGTATAGTTGTAATGTGACAAAATGTAAAAAATGTTCAAGGTGTATGAATACTTTTGCAAGGCACAATACTTCCCAGCAAGGGCGCCTCCAGAAGGTTTTGAAATAGGGTTCCAGATGGGGACCACTGATAATCTTTTCTGGCACCGTAAAAGCTAGAGCCAGAACGTAATTTCAGGAATTTTATTATCCTGTCGCCTGATATTAGGGGGGCAAGGACAGGAATGAGAAGCATGCTGTGAATGACACAAACAGGGACAAGCCAATAAATAAATAAATTAACCATGTACTCCACTATTTTTGGTTGATATTAATCAAAAAATATATGCATTTAAGAC
>JAHHUM010002131.1:0-31079 GCA_036173005.1 Crenichthys baileyi | reverse complement strand
TTACGCAATAAGGTTTAATTTTCTAAAAATTTTCGGGTTTTTTTTCCCAAATTTTACTAAATGATAGGCCTAGGCCTGCCTTGACAACCACGACCAGCCGGGGTGTCCCAAACTTTTTTTAAGACTGCCTCACCCAAATTAAAACCCTTTCATTTTTTTGGGGAAATCCCCCCTGCTTGCGGGTTTTAACCGTGGAGACTTTTAGAAGAGAGAGAGAAAAGAGAGAGACCAAAGTCTCTATCTACACCCGTCTTAGTCGAGGGGCCCCGGCACCTGAGATTCTCTAAACAAAAAAAGGAGACGGGAAACTCCCCTCTCCTGTTGGGGCCCCCGAATCCCCCCCACCTGCCAGGGCCCGGGGGGGGGGGGGGGGGGGGGGGGGGGGGGTTAACACACTGCTCCGGGTGGGATTAATCACTGGGGGGCCCACCAATATTTAGGGGGCATGCGGTTTTTTACTAAAAAGTAAAAAATCAAACCAAAAAACTCTGCTCTCCTCTCAACACACCCACGGTGGGGATTTAATTCAAAAGCGCAAAAAAACCTTCTTAAACAGGAATTTCAAAAGTCCTCCTGCCGTTCATTCTCGCCGGGTTTTTATACAGATCAAGAGCAGGGTGGGGGGTTTGGGGGTCTTTTCCCGGACTTTATTTTGGGCACCCATGACTTTGTCTCTTCTCTATTTTTCCCGGGGAAATTTGACATTCACCCAAACATCGGGGAAAACATCACTTTGGGGAAACGTGACACTTCACGTAAAAAATTTTTCATCGCTTATCGGGATGCAGACCCCCCCCAGAATATCAACACTTTCCCAGTTGGACTTTTTAAACCCGTTTCTCAAAGCCAAGAATTTTTTCCCTTTGGTGTAATCTATTACGGGGAAGGCTTGCATTTTCTCTCAGAGTGCCTTATCATAGAGTTATTATTTTGGTAAAGGGCAATAACACTTTTTTTTCCTCAGAAGAGGTGTGGTTTAGACGTAAAAAAGGGAAAAAGCCCGTGTTTTTTTCACTGGCATGACATCAATCCAGCAGTGTGAGTTGTGGAAAAGGTTTGGGAAAAAACCTTTCCCAAATTTTCCCCCTCTTCTCTGCCCAAGCCTTTTAAAACGGCAGAGCCAGCATTGTCTTGGAAAATTTCCACCAAACCTGATTTAAAGGGCCCCCAGCAAAAAAAAAGTTGAGGAATGGTCCCGGTTGTTTTGCGTCTGCTTCCCCCACCAAGGGCGAGGGCCCCCGTGGTTTTTGACCCCCACACTGCACTAAAGAGAGGTTCTCTCTCAGCTAATTCAACATCGGATGGGATATGAAACATTCTCACCTGTTTTGCAGGTCAAGGAAACAGTCATCTTCTTCATCCTCCCTCTCCTGCACTGAGTCTGTTTCAGGGCTATCATCAAGGTGCGGGATTGCAAGCCTTAACACAGCCCATTTGTTGTGGGTGAGAGTAAAGTCGATGATGGATCAAGTTCCTCGTCTTTATCCAATTGATACAGGCGGAGCTCTCTAATTTCATACTTTAAAATATAACCCCATCTGCCACACAGTCCATATGGCTCCAAAGACCACTCTTCCTGCAGAGTGTCAAACGGGGGTCTTTGTACATTGCAAAGGTAATATGTTGATTTCTTAGGAGTATCCAAATCACGAAATGAATGCTGGTAGACGGTCACTGGAGTTCCGCATAGAACAGACGTACCTCTTAGCTGACCTGAGGTCTGATTTTCAGCCATGGTAGTTGAAGTTGGACCATCATCTGTAGAGTATGATATGACGGGAATTCCGATATTCCGGTATTTCAGATGAGGAAGTTGCTTGTTCATCATCTTGGCACACCTTGCGTTTCTCCCCGGTTTGACGATTAACTCTCTTAACTCTAACCATTGCTGAACGGGTGTTCTTTTCCAACTAATGCTGCGTGTAAAGTGCTGAGTTTTCTGCCAGTATTTAAAATGAACACTAAAGCATGCCCCATTGTTTTAATTGGGTTATTCAAGGCTTAACGACCCTTACAAACACACCCCTCTATTTTAATTGGTGTTGATGCTATAAAGTTTCTGATAATACCATATTTGTCTTGTTCTATTTATATCATACACACCCCTTTGTTTTAATTGGTTCATTTAACGTCTCGCCCTAATGACGACATCCAATCAGCATGCACGGTTATATCCCTTACACCCCCCCCACACACACATCTGTTCTTAGTCCCCCAAGACCCCCCTTAAAGGTCAAAGGTCACCTGTCAAAAAGTTTAATTGGAGGGTGTACTATAATCTCTGTTATTGTTTATTTCTTTGTCCCCTTTTTGTAGTTGTTAGTTTTCCTCATTCTCAAACCCCCAGTCGGTCATGGCAGACGGCCGCTCACACTGAGCCTGGTTCTGCTGGAGGTTTCTTCCTGTTAAAAGGTTTTTGCTCTCCACTGGCCCTTCATGCATCCTCAGTAACAGAGATTGCTGCAAAGTCAATGCAAGTGACTGTCCACTGTGGCTACATGCTCATCCAAAAGGAGTGACTGCTATGTTGGGACCCACAGGCAAGGATTACAACATGAAAATACGGTACGAACTTTTCTGGAACTTTCAAAATAAATCGCATTATCCTACTTCCAGCCAGCGAGGAAAGGGGATAACAGCGGACTTCCCGTGATGTCACTGGCTGTATAAAAACACCCCCTTTCCAATGAATCGATCTCTTCCACACTGATCTCGAGAGGATCTGGATAGGAGAGACAGCGCGCTAATGTCTCTTTGCAGGCAAACAGACATAACTCTTCAAATTGGATCCAAGAGTGTCATACGATCAGCCGATCATATGCACTAAGTTAAGTCTACAGAATCAAACTGTGTTATAGAAAGTTCCCAGCAGAGACCTCGTCTCTACGATGCCGAGTGGACCGGCCAACAGAGCGAGCCACCCCTCCCCCCCCAACTACGGAGGTTAGCTGGAAGCTAACCCTTTGTTCTCTGTGGATGCCTTCTTCAAACTTATAATATTTAATCTGATATTTTATCTGATCTTGCATTGTGAATGGTTGTCTAAAGTTATGCCGATTATTGCCTAAGTTAGTTCCAAGACTATCTTAACTTCGTTTCCAGATTCTTCAGGATAATCCTTGGTTCTCAAACATAAACATTGCATGGTAATGTTGCATCACTCTTTCGGTCATGGTTTTCAACCATCTTTAATCAACTTGTTTATATTGTACATAGCCCATTAGTCTTCCCTATTCTTTAATTCTGCTTGGTAGTTTATTTGGATTGTTTTAGCATGGTGAAGAGTTTGTTGATTGAAACATGTTTGACTTTGAGTTAACTTATTTTTGTTAATAAATTCTTGTATTTTAAGAAATTGTGTGAATTCATTCCATGTGTGTGCAGAGTTTTGCTGTTCAGTAATGTCAGAGCTTGGCTCATCCCTTTCAATGTTGTCCTAATACCACCGCCTTATTGGGGTGGTATTCACAGGACAACCCTTAGCAGACCGAAATATTATTTGATAAAATATTAAAATATTAATACTCGTACTCATCGTCTTCTGCTTATCCGGGAACGGGTCGCGGGGGCAGGAGACTAAGCAGAGACACCCAGACGTCCCTTTCCCCAGACACCTCCTCCAGCTCTTCCGGGGGGAGCCCAAAGCGTTCCCAGGCCAGCCAAGAGACATAGTCCCTCCAGCGTGTCCTGGGCCGTCCCCTGGGCCGTCCCCTGGGCCTCCTCCCGGTGGGACGTGTCTGGAACACCTCCCGAGGAAGACATCCAGGAGGCATCCGATATAGATGCCCGAGCCACCTCAACTGGCTCCTCTCGATGTCGAGGAGCAGCGGCTCTACTCCGGGCCCCTCCTGGATGGCCAAGCTCCTCACCCTGCCCAGCCACCCTACGGAGGAAGCTCATTTCAGCCGCTTGTATCCAGGATCTCGTTCTTTCGGTCATGACCCAAAGTTCATGGCCATAGGTGAGGGTAGGAACGTAGACCGACCAGTAAATCGAGAGCTTCGCTTTTCGGCTCAGCTCTCTCTTCACCACAATAGACCGGCACAGTGCCCCCATTACTGCAGCAGCTGCACCGATCCGTCTGTCGATCTCCCACTCCATTCTTCCCTCACTCGTGAACAAGACCCCAAGATACTTGAACTCCTCCACTTGAGGCAGGAACTCTCCTCCAACCTGAAGAGGACAAGCCACCCTTTTCCGGTCGAATACCATGGCCTCTGACTTGGAGGAGCTGATCTTCATCCCAGCCGCTTCACACTCGGCTGCGAACCGCCCCAACACATGCTGTAGGTCTTGGCTAGAGGGGGCCAGCAAGACCACGTCATCTGCAAAAAGAAGAGACGAAATCCACTGGTCCCCAAACCAGACCCCCTCAAGCCCTTTGGCTGCATCTAGAAATCCTGTCCATAAAAGTTATGAACAGGACCGGTGACAAAGGGCAGCCCTGCCAGAGTCCAACATGCACCGGGAACAGGTCCGACTTAGTGCCGGCAATGCGGACCAAACTCCTGCTCCGCTCGTACAGGGACTGGATGGCCCCTAATAAAGGGCCCCCGATTCCATACTCCTGGAGCACCCCCCACAGGGCATCACGAGGGACACAGTCGAATGCTTTCTCCAGGTCCACAAAACACATGTGGACCGGTTGGGCAAACTCCCATGAACCCTCGAGTACCCTGTAGAGGGTATAGAGCTGGTCCAGTGTTCCACGGCTGGGACGAAAACCACTGCTCCTCCTGAAGCCGAGGTTCGACTATCGGCCGGACTCTCCTCTCCAATACCCTGGCGTAGGCCTTACCAGGGAGGCTGAGGAGTGTGATCCCCCTGTAGTTGGAACACACCCTCCGGTCCCCCTTCTTATGAAGGGGGACCACCACCCCGGTCTGCCAGTCCAGAGGCACTGTCCCCGACCGCCATGCAATGTTGAAGAGGCGTGTCAACCATGACAGCCCTACAACATCCAGAGATTTGAGGTACTCAGGGCGGATCTCATCCACCACCGAAGCCTTGCCACCGTGGAGCTTTTTAACTACCTCGGTGACTTCAGGCTGGGTGATGAAAGAGTCCAACCCCGAGTCCCCAGCCTCTGTTTCCACCAGGGAATGCGTGATGGCAGGATTGAGGAGATCCTCGAAGTACTCCTTCCACCGCCCGATAATGTCCTCAGTCGAGGTCAGCAGCCTCCCACCCCACAATAAACAGTTTTGGCGAAGCACTGCTTCCCCCTCCTGAGGCGCCTGACGGTTTGCCAGAATCGCTTCGAGGCCAACCGGTAGTCCTTCTCCATGGCCTCACCGAACTCCTCCCAGGCCCGAGTTTTTGCCTCTGCCACAGCCCGGGCCGCAGCACGCTTGGCCTCACGGTACCCATCAGCCGCCTCAGGAGTCCCACAAGCCAACCACAGCCGATAGGACTACTTCTTCAGCTTGACAGCATCCCTTACTGCCGGTGTCCACCATTGGGTTCTGGGATTGCCGCCGCGACAGGCACCACAGAACTTACAGCCACAGCTATGGGCAGCAGCATCGACAATAGATGCGGAGAACATGGTCCACTCGGACTGTATGTCTCCAACATCCCCCAGAATCTGGTCAAAACTCTCCTGGAGGTGGGAGTTAAATACATCCCTGGCCGAGGGCTCCGCCAGATGTTCCCAGCAGACCCTCACAAAGCGCTTGGGCCTGCCAAGTCTGTCCGGCTTTCTCCTTCTCCACCAGGTGGTGATCAGTGGACAGCTCAGCCCCTCTCTTCACCAGAGTGTCCAAAACATGCGGCCGAAGGTCGGATGATACGACAACAAAGTCGATCATTGACCTCCTGCCTAGGGTGTCCTGGTGCCAAGTGCACTGGTGGACACCCTTCTGTTTGAACATGGTGTTAGTTATGGACAATCCATGACTAGCAAAGAAGTCCAATAACAAAGCACCACTCGGATTCAGATCGGGGAGGCCATTCCTCCCGATCACGCCTCTCCAGGTGTCACTGTCGTTTCCCACATGGGCGTTGAAGTCCCCCAGCAGAATAATGGAGTCCCCGGGAGGGGCATTATCCAGCACCCCCGACAGGGACACCAAGAAGGCCGGGTACTCCGCACTACCGCTCGGCCGAAACGACAGTCAGAGACCTATCCCCAACACGAAGGTGCAGGGATGCGACCCTCTCATCCACTGGGGTAAACCCCAACACGAGACGGCTGAGCTGGGGGGCAACAAGCAAACCCACACCAGCCCGCCGCCTCTCCCCGTGGGCCACTCCAGAGTAGTAGAGAGTCCAGCCCCTCTCAAGGAGACGGGTTCCAGAGCCTACGCTGTGCATGGAGGTGAGCCCGACTAATAAACTGTAGTCCTTCCCCCCCAGCGAGGTGACATTCCACGTCCCTAGAGCCAGCCTAAGCATCCGGGGATCGGGCCGCTGAGGTGTCCGCCTTCGTCCGCCACCCAATCCTCTTTGCACCGGACCCTCACGGTTCCCCCTGCAGGTGGTGGGCCCACTGGGGGATGGCCTCGCGTCTCTCGTTCGGGCTTGGCCCGGCCGGGTCCCGCGAGGAGCAACCCGGCCACCAGGCGCTCTCCGGTGAGTCCCGACCCCAGGCCTGGCTCCGGGGTGGGACCCCGGCTCCGCTGTACCGGGCGACGTCACGTGCCTCGATATATTAGTCGTCATGAAGGATTCTTGAACCGCTCTTTGTCTGACCCCTCACCTAGAGCCTGTTTGCCATGGGACACCCTGCCAGGGGCATTTAAGCCCCAGACAACATAGCCTCTAGGATCATTTGAGCACTCAAACCCCTCCACCACGTTAAGGTGGCGGTTCAAGGAGGGGTAAAATATTTTATTTATAATTAAAATATTAATATTAAATAATATTTTCATATTCTTTGTCACAACAGCTACAAGTCAATGACTCTATCCAATCTGCTGGGTTTCCTTAGATAGAAAAACTTTTAACCAATCTGAATAATAAACTGAATCCGACTGCACTGTTTGATAGTTAGGATTAACTGGAATGTATGTACCTTACTTGAAATCTGTATGAATCGATTAAAATGACTTAGTCCGTTTTAAAGTTACCCACCTTTCACACAATGCAACAGGAAACAACACTCTCCAACTATTTTTTACCTCTGCCTTCCTCTTTCCCTGTTGGATGGAGTAAGGGAGAGTCAGGTTTAGCCTAAACCGGCTCAGTTATGGTTGAGGTGCAAACACACCCTCCCTTTCTGCTATCTGTGCAACCCCTTCTCTTTTCCAATGGTTATAATCAGTCTGATAGAGAGAGGTACCCCTAATCCTTGTGGTTTTTAGTATAACAATGGACAAACTTTATCAGTTTATTATTTTAGTTAGTACCCTTACGGATAGCCCATTCTAAAATGGCCAAACTCTAACACTCAGTAGTTTAATCTAACTTCCCCAACAACCCCGCACCATTCCAAACCCTTTGTGAAGTGCCTTGAGACAACTGGTTTTTGAATTGGCCTATAAAATAAAAAATGAAATGAACTCATTTAACGAACTATTTCTACTAAGTACTGTAGCTCAGTGTTAATAGTCTATTCGAAGAGTTTGTCAATTAAAGCATTTAACCTGAAGTTGAATTTTTTTTTTATTAAATTCCTGTATTTTGGAAAGTTGTTGCATGTTTTTATTCTATATATGTGTGCTGAGCTGGCTGTTTTGAACACCGCTGCTTGTATCTCCTTTCATCTATTGTTCTATATTACCACACCATATTGGGCTGGTATTCACAGGACAATCCCTGACAGACTAAAACTTGTTTGCATAATTATTCCTGATCAGGTGGTGCCCTGACTTGTTAGTCTGACAAAAAATGTATATTCTAATTTTATCAGTAATTCTGTTAATTAAATAGTTGTTAATTATAATTATTAATAGTTGCTTTAATTTTTTAACACAGGACCCCCGAATTTAAAATTACTAGAACTCCCCAAACCCGGTGAGTCATCCATTTAACACTATAAAATTATGGTTTTGACAAGAATTAAAAATAGTATTTGATCAAAACCTTTAATTTTATTTTTTTTATAAATAGTACGAAAAAAATGCAGAGTAGCAGGTACATTTTTTTAAAAAACTTCACTAATCTGACAAGCTGGACAGCTCCAATGTTACATCCCCCCTTTCACTTGCGCGGACATAAAACTAGTGGCTAACAATGCCTTCAGCTCATCCACACTCATGTCTGGGAGAATCTCTCCTAAACTCTGCGGGCTCAGCCACACTTGCTCCGTGAATGCGGATAAGCATTTCGGCTCCATCAAGCCGAGGAACGCGGTCTGGCATCTTGATCTGGCGCTCTGTCAACCCTTTGGCTCTGACGCCTCCCTCTACTTTCTTTTTTTTTTTTTCCCCTCCCTACCACTGCCACTACAGTGCCATCCTTTTCCTATTTCTTCCTCCTTCCCAGGTGGTGCGCTCGTCTTGTTATGAAACGCTGTAAAGCGGCAGAATAGGTTGTTGTTACTGGGCTACTATATCTATGACCTAACTATTGTTTCTTCTTTTTCATTATCAGCGCTTGTTTTTTAGTTTTTCTCTCCTGCCATGAGCTGGATTGCTGGGCAGTGGGCACCTGGCTCGTCTTCCGTCTCTGAACCTGTTCTGATTGTTGGGACTTTTGCTGTAGTTTATATATATTATTTTCCTAATCTGTAAACTTAGCCTACACTGATAAAATTCGTTACATAGGCCTAGTCTTTTACTACCTGAAATAATTCGTCACCACCTCCTGCTAATGGGAGGACGCGTGTTTTTTTTAGCCGGGCCGAGGTCTCACTCCTGACCCGCTGTCACTGGAACTGCAATACTGACCAGAGCCCGTCAGAAACCCTCTCGACCCAGAATCATGAATCATGGCATTTTTGAAGCATTTCCAATGTCTCATTGAGCAGAAAATATCTTTTTCTAGAAACCATTTGTAGGATGCCAACAATCTGATTGTGGTTCTAGAGTGGCGGTTGCTAAGGCACGCTCAGCGCGTTATACTCGCCGCGGAGAGAAAAAAATATCAATGTAAATAATAGGGCCGTCCAAATGCGGGCTATGGTAAGTTAGAGTAGAAATACTTAGATCTTTATTTACTTTGTTATTTTTTAAAAAAGAGACATAGGAATACAAAAGACACAGGTTTAGAAAAGTCAGATGTCCAGGAAGACAAGAAGTTTTCAATAAACCAGAGTTATGGCATGTCAAAACTGTCAAATTGACGGCCCTGGGAGTTCTAGTGTTAAACAGTCACATTTGGCCAACAGTGGTGCTCTGAGGTATTCATTATTAATTATAGTTATTAATACTTGCTAAAAACCAAACCAAACCTACTGTTACACCACAGGGTACTAAGTTTGTCCTCTGTTAGTATAACTTTACACTTTAATGAGTAAAATTAGGTAAATTATCTGTAATCAAATCGCTTTCTTTTAACAATCAACATGCTGTCCTAGAAATTGTATAAAACAAAACAGAAATACTGGATGTGAACATTCAGAGAACCCTTCACATAACAAAGAAGTACAGGCATTTTGAGCATAGCGAAAAAGCATTTGACTGCATGAATTGGTATTTCTTGTATTTAACACCAGAAAAATGCGTTTCAACAGCAAATCAATTGACATAAGAAAAACAATATATAATGAACCCACAGCTAGATTAAATATAAATGGAAGTCTGAATGGAAAATCTAGTTTACAAGATTGACCAGACAGGGAGGCTGCATTTCACCTAGTCTTTTTGCAATATTCATTGAGCCCCTGGCTCAAGCAATATGACACAATCAAGAATATTAAAAGTGTAACAATAAATGGAGAGAAGAATAAAATTGGTTTCCTCGCTGCTGATGTTGTGACATTCCTTGAACACCCAAATACATAATTTCCCAAACTGATGAGAGCGCTGGAAATATATGGTTACCTATCTGGAGACAGGCTAAATATATCAAAAACCTAAATACTTAAATTCAATTATACCCCCTTCCAAAGATATCAAGAAAACCTTGAAACTTTGTTGGATACTGAAATCTGAACCCGAAATAGAAATAACAAGATTTTGAAGATCTCAATAATAAGAGCTGTACTAATGTAAAAGAGGAAATACAAAAAGACATAGAAAGATAGAATACCCTGTCATTGGACTTTAGCTCAAGGATTAAGAAACTAAAAATTAACATCATATCAAGGGTTTTCTTTAGATTCTAAGCATTAGCAGTAGAGGGCAGCCAAACTTAATTTATAAAATTGGACAGGACTATTTCTATGTTTATTTTGTGGGGTAAAAGAACCAGGGTAATATATGGAACTCTCCAACTGGCCAAAGAAAAAAGGGTATGTCATTACCAAAATTAAGAGAATATTATTATGCCTCAAAAGTAGAATATGTATACTATTCGTGTAAATCCGATTATTGAGGTAAAAGTAAAGATATTGAAACAAAAGTATTAGAACACCTGATTCAAGTTAGGTTGTCGATACGGACAGGTTTCCGCAAAATAAAGTGTGTTTGGACTCCATAACTAAAAATGATTATAGATCTGCAATACTGGGTCAGGCCCCTCCATAGAAAACAGTGACATGATTAAAATTATAAAGCTTATGGGGATATCAATCTCAGAAAATATACAGCATTATATAAACTCCTAGCAAATATTAATAAAAATATAGCTAAAGCCATAAAGAATAAATGAGATAAAGAGCTGAACATGAATATTGAGGATATAGAATGGTAAAACATTTGGAAGTGACCTCATACAGCTACCAGCTCTCAGACATGGAGGGACTTTGACTGGAAGAACTTTATAAGATTTTTTATTACACCAAAATTAAAGAGAACAGAAGTATTTGAGAGCATATGGAGATGTTGATGTAGAACATTCACATATTTTCTGCAAATGTCCCAAAATCTTTGTGTTTTGAAAATTGATCTGTGGTGTGTTATGTAATGTTTTAGGATACAAGGTCTCACTGAGATCTCATGTTCTCTATGTAGATTTTTGGAGGGTGCCATCCACGACAGTGATACATATTTTGCATTTCTTGGTGATTTGTATTTTTGGTGGGCTGTGTGGAATGGAGGGATTTGACATTTTAGGGTACAAATCACATTTTACTTTTTTCGAATATAACACGTTCTCCTTCAGAGCTGCCGGATTTTTATATCTCATTGCTCTTAAGCAATTACTCATCCAAATACATATTTCAACTGCTTCTCTGAGAATCTGGTCTTTCTGAGCATTTTTCCATGATGTGCTATTGATGCTGTTTGTGTCATGTTTTTGACGTGTTAGGCTTTTGCAGGACCAAAGTGCTGAATAGGAGCCTCTGATTCATGTGGGTAAGTGGAGGTTCTTTAATTATTTTACAAGCCAGAGCAGGGCATAGAGGCTGGACATCTGACAGGGAACAGGTAGTCAACATTATGAACCAGTGATGAGAACAGAAAACCAGAGAGTATAAATACTGGGGTAGGTGGGGAATGAACCAATGAACCAGGGGGACTAATCAGTGAAAATCAGGAACAACTGGTGGAAGAGTAGGCAACTCAGGGAAGTTGGCAAATGAACACTGATGAGCAGGAAGTCCAGGAAGGCAACAGAAAACATCTAAATGAACATAAACAAGCAACCATGAAACTAACTAAAGAACATAAAACAGGGAGGAAATGATCTACAAGGAAATACAAAATAAAACCTCTAACTCCAGAATCCCAGAATGCAATCTGAACACAAGAAATAACCCAAAATGAACTAGAAAACAAAGCAAATGAGAGCATGGCAGTGCAAAGAAAGCCAACAGCTACAAAAACAAAACAACCCCAAATACAGGCAGATTATTGGGGACCCAAATGTAAAGATGAGGATGGCAGGATCATAGTTATTAAATGATTTTCATTACAGACCTGAAGAGACAGAAACAGACCAGTGAGCAGGCTGTGGAAAACAGAGGATCTAACATGGAGTAGCTGAACCCAGGAATATTTTTACTATCAATCAAAACTCAAAGTCAGAAAGATGATGAAATTTGGTACAGGTTTCTGGTGAGAAGCGTAAGTCTCATTCAAAGAGTGTGATGAGGTGCAGGTCCATGGTGAGGAATGTAAAGAGGTACTAGTCTTGTGTCAGTGGCATAATGAGGTGGAGGTTTCTGGAAGAAGCAAGACAGAGACTGTGGCATGAGTGTGTTGTGACATGGAGAATAATGGCATGGACATGAAGATAAGGAGCTGTCAAGATGTCGCACTGACGTGGCGCAAGAGGAGAGGGTTTAGATAGTGGGATGGAACACCATTTGTGTAAAGGCATGAGGCTGGACCTGATGCTCTGGTTGAAATTGTGGCAGAGCTGCATTATGGTTTCTTTCATATTCTAACTATGCCTCCCCTATACAATCCAAGCACAGTCAGAATCATGAAAAAAATGCCATCTCTCACTTACCTCGATCAAATTCACAACTGCCCTAAGTCTTTCAAGAACTTCAGACATTGTAACTCTGCAGAGCCTCTGAAAGCATTTTTGGCAAGTTTGAAACACATCAACATATTTCTCAAGCCTTGTTTGGTCCTTGTCTGATCAGACCCTTCTGTCATGGTGCAAGGGCAAGAGATGACCCAAATGAATGGATGAAAAGTATGGGTGATGTGGAGACAAATAAATGAAAGCCTTTCAGAGAGAAGCATTCAAAAGAGGAAAACAGAAGTTGGTTTTGTGTCTTTATTATGTTATTGTCAAGATCTGCCATTTTGGTTTTGTGTTTTACTTTTTACAGTCAGATATTTCTCATGTGCTTTTGGTTTAGAAGTTATGCTTAATTGTTCCTTCTGTTATCCTAGTGTTTGGTTATATTCTGTCTATATTTCTGCTCCTTTGGTTATAGTGGTTCGTCCATCCCTTGTCCTTAGTTTCCCTTTGTTGTGGTTTACTCAATTTTTCTTTCCCCAGCCTTGCTTTACAGTATAGTTCCCTCTCAGTTAGTTTTTACAGTAATAGTTCTCTTGGTTAATCCCTCATGTTTTAGTTCCTGTAAATCAATTATATTCTGTTATTCAGTAATTATGTTCATTTACGTAGTTCCTTCCACATCCTTAGATTTAGTTCCTTCTTGAGTTTTATGTTAGCTTATGTTTAGGTTTTCTTATCCCTGCTCCTCCCAGTTAGTTTCCCTTAGAGTTGCCTCTATTTTAGTTTCTACTCTTGTCCCTGTGTTTTCAAGCTCCATTTCCATAGTAACCTAATTTCCATCAGTTCCCTGCAGCCTGGCCCACACCTGTTAAATGTTTCCTCTGATTACCTGCCTCCCTGTCGCATTGGTCCACACTCCACTTCCCTCAGTTTATAAGCTCTCTAGTTTTCATTGTTCCCCGCTGGCTCCTCACGTCAACTACCCTTGTTGTCTTCCCGAGTTCCTTGTGGTTTTTTCTGTTTGCCTGCCTGAACTCTGTACTCTGCCTACCTGCCTGTAAGTCAGTGTTCCATCATATTAAAACTTCATCTATTCACCATGCGGCCTCCTCGCCATGTTCTGCATTCCGGTCCTGCCTCGAAACCCACAATATTAACAGTTATAGCAGGTTACAGAGGTGTAGCATCTATGCAAGTCGCAATAATAATAAAAAAAAACTGTTCTCCTGGGACAATTATAACAGCCCATGTAGTTCCTGCTTGTAGCAAGTAGATACTGCTAATCCCAGCGCTTATTTTACAGATGTCAAACACAGTGACACACATGACATGACATGACAGATGGAAGACAAAAGTCAGACAAATTCTGATATTATGCTCATAAAATTTCCTAAGATCCCCAAATCCTAGAAAATCCGTGCCCAAGACAAACTTTAAGACCTAATTCACTAAACAAATTTCAACTTTAATCCACAATGAATGGATGGATTGGGGTGGACAGAGCCGAACCTGTTATAAAACGTTTTTCTTCCCAGATTACTGCTATAAAGGTTCTGGCGTGCTTCTGCTCTGTAACCTTAGTAAACAAGTTTATTTCAATTGTTAGCAGACAGCATGATAACATTGAAGAGACTCCACATCTAAACAGCACAGCAATAATGAAGGAAGTGCAAAACTGTCATAGTGCTTGTTTCTTTTAACTCTGAGAGTGACACAACTACGAGGACAGGGCAGCGTTTCTTTTCTTTCTTTCAAAAAGCGTTTATTTTTTCATAAAGTAAGTCGGCAGGGCTAGAGCCAGGCGGGATCTGCCTGGTAATCTGGATGTTCACTGAGGAGGCGAGGAGAAGGCTTATTGAGGTTCCGGAAAAATGGAGATCGATTATGGTGAAAGGATTGAGTCGAACTTACTGTCAGGTTCAAACAACCTAAAATACTTATAACATCACAAAAAGAAGAGAAAGACAAAGAATTAATTTCTTACTCGCTGCAAGGAGAACGGACAGAGATGTGCTTCAGTTACAAATCTCCTACCGCTCCGAAAACACATCTGTCCGATCCTCTCTTTTTATTATCTTTAGGGTGGTCCCTAGTTACAATAGAAGTTGCTGCTCTGAAGGGTGGGATAAACAGCTGCAACGTAAACAGGTCATATACATCATTATCTTGTAACAGCACACTTCCACAGTCTCCCCCATCTTAAGATCTGTGTGTCCTTTGTTCAACACAATCAGCCACCATCCTCAACTGTGACTGCTTCCTTCCCGGCTCCACCTTCGATCCTTGCCTGCAAACAACTCATCACATCTTACTCACACATACAACAGAAAGGTTATAAAGATCACATAGTAATGTTAATAAAAAAGGAAAAATATAAGATAAATCTATATACAACTATTCCAACATTTCCCCACTGTTTATCTTATATTTGCTCATATTCTCATACCACTTAAACAGCCACTTCTTTTGGATTTTTAACTGTAAGATCATTTTTCATGAGCACAAATATAATTACACTCAGAGGCACTTACTGACATTTAAACCACAGAATCATATAGAGATGGATCTGGGTATAGGTCAGAAAAGTGGTCAGTCGGGTTCTTCATCATCCTCATCATCCTGATGTTTAAGTAACGGATAGAGCTGGGTAAATCTATCTTCCATAGGAGAAATAGCTGTGGTGATGAGACGGTTAAGAAGAGAACGAAGGCAGGGAATAGAACAACATCCACACAATGTCAAAAGTACAGCAAACACTGCAAAGGAAATCATTACTGATGATACTAAAACTTTATACTTCCCAAACACATCCAGCCAGGAGTCCCACATTGAGCTGTCTACTCCAGAATGTTCCTTCATTTTGCCATTTAGAGATCTCAAACCTTCTATTGCTTTGGTGAGGCTGCCGTCAGCAGCAGTGTTGTTAGGTATGAATGTGCAGCATTGTTCTCCAAAAATGGCACAAACTCATCCATTTTCAGCTAACAACATGTCTAAAGCAATTCTGTTCTGGAACGCCATCAGGGAAGTTGAAGCCAATTGGTCATAGACAGCTTCGAACCCGCTTTATGTCCAATTTCCTAGTTTTTGAACATTGTAGTGGATATAGTTGATCCTGTCTACGTTTTTGTTCATTGTACACCACCAACAGATACTTGATTCAAATCCTGCGGCTATTTGATCAGCCAATTTATATGAATCTGGCACCCCTCGAGGTACCCCTATAGCATCGATGTACGTAGGGTCTCCTTCAGTCTGCCAAGCTGCAGCTCTACGCTTTCTATTACGCCATTCATGTGGGATTACACTAGATAGTCCACGTGTTACCTCATCTACTGACATAGGATATACCGAAACTGGTAACAATAAAGTAACTAGAGCACATAGTCCCGTTACATTTGAAGGTAAGCGATCAAATAACCTGTCATCACCACACCACCACCATTTATAACTTCTATAATCCTGTCCTTTCCTTCCTCGTTTGGTCAAGCTAATGAGTGGGATCAGCACTACAGCTGTGGTATTAGATTTCACACACACTTGAATGCCATAGGTATAAGAAATTTGTTCAGTACACATACTTGGGTTATCTTGCCTTCCTTGGTTTAGCGCCAGTCGTTTAATGTGACTCATAGCAGGTGTTATATTTTGATTTATCTTGTCTGGTTCCCAGAGGTACCAGAAAAATAAGAAAATCAATATGAGGAAAAATATAAATGCCCAGCAACGGACTGCATCGCTAATCCATCTAAGAGTCATTTTGGCTGAAATTTTGACTCTTCTAAGTGGTTCCAGTGTCTTAATTTTCTTTACTGACTTTCGGGTCTCTCCAGCCTCTAAATGTCTGGGTCCACCCTATTATCAGGCTGTAAAGCACTTCCCCTGGCGGAGTTTTCAACCGAAATGACCTTTTTACAATGTGTAAGGTGAATCCAGGTTGACTCTCAGCTATTTTTACTGCTGTAGGAGTGGTTAGTAATACCTGATATGGGCCCTCCCACTTAGGTGAATACCATGTTTCTTCTTAGACTCCTTATTAACACCCAGTCCTCCTGGTTCCACTAGTTGGTTTTCCTAAAAACCTTGGGAAATAGAAATTCCTCATTATTTGATTTTGTTTCTGTTGCTTTCTAACATACTCCTCATATAATCAGCTAGGTTGGCTTCTTCATCTAACTCCCACTGAATTTTTGAAGGGGGGGGGAATCTGTATGGTCTTCCAAAAAGGTTTTCCATAGGGTGTTAGCCCTGAGGTTCTTGTAATGTTTATATATAGTTTTACTAGATCCAGACACTGCGTCCATGGTCTTCCTGTCTCTTCAATACACTTTTTCAGGCGGTTCTTTATAGTCCCATTCATTCCTTCCACTAATCCAGCGCTTTGAGGGTGGTAAGCGCAATGGTTTCTTAGATCTATGTGAAACATAATTCATGTTTTCTTTATTATTTGATTTACAAAATGGGGTCCATTGTCACTATATATTTTCTCGGGAATCCCATATCTGGGAATGATATCTTTACACAGTGCTTTTGCTACAGTTAAGGCATCTGGATGTTTAGTTGGAAATAGTTCTATCCATTTAGAAAATGCATCTATAATGACTAAACAGAACTTTTTACGTTCACTGTGGTTTTGCTCAATAAAATCCATATGAATTGTTTAGAAAGGGTATTTTGGTTCTGGAAATTGTCCCCTTCGTGGTCTTAAATTCCCTTGTGGATTGTGTTTTGCACATGTTAAACTTTTCTACAAAAATCTTTTGAATAAGAAATAAATCCATATGTTGCATAATATTCATGTATCTGTCCTACCATTCCCCCCGTTGAGACATGTGAAACACTATGGCTCAATATTGCTGCCCACTTGTATAGGTTCTTTGGTAAGATAGGTTTATTATCTGGTCACATATAAATTTCATCTTTTAATGCAGCTCCATGTTTTTTCCACATTTCTATCTCCTGTGGTGGGCTTTGTTGTTGCATTTCTTTTAACACAATATTGTCTATACTATGCTGTTTTTCCATAACTAATATTTTGATTTGTCCTGCTGCAGCTGCTTTTGCTGTCTTATCTGCAAATGCATTTCCTTTTATGACATAATTTGTGGCAGAAGTGTGAGCTGCACACTTACAGACTGCTAATTTTCTAGGGAGGTGTACTGATTTCAGTAAGTTTTTTAACAAATCAGCATGCATTACTGGTTTCCCAGTAGACGTTACCATGCCTCTATTTTTCCCATATGGAGCAAATGTATGCACTGTTGCAAATGCATATTGACTATCAGTATAAACAGTTACTTCCTCATCTACAAATAGTTTGCAGGCCTCAGTTAGCGCAACAAGTTCTGCAGCCTGTGCAGAATAATGTGAAGGTAATTGCTCTGCTTTTAACACTGTATCTTTCATCACTACTGCATATCCTGTCTGTGTCTTCCCTCTCTCATCTTTTCTGGAGGAACCATCTACAAAGACTATTTTGCCATGTTCCAGGGGTTGATCCTGCAAATCACTTCTAGTTTTTGCTTCTTTTTCTGCTAATTCTTGACAATCATTTTGAATTCCATCTTCAGGTGTGGGTAACAATGCTGCTGAGTTTAAAGTGGTGCACCTTTCTATAGTTAAGTTTGGTTATGACAGTAAGGTTGACATGCAGGACAAATGTCTAGCAGGTGATAGAAAGGTCATATTTGTTTGCAGTAATAATGCTGAAACTGCATGGGGAGCTCTTAAAGTTAAAGGGTGAAATAACACTATTGTGGCACTGATTTCAACTGCCATTGAGGCTGCAATTACAGCTCTCACACACGCAACAATGTCTAGTTTTGAAGAGAAATAAGCTATTGGTTTTCATTTATCTCCATGTTGTTTGAACCAGAACTGAAGTCATAAATATCCCTTGCAATCTACCATCTAAACAAATGGTTTACTATAGTCTGGTAATGCTAAAGCAGTACTGGAAACTAGAACTTGTTTTTATGTTGGTAAATGCCTTCTTCAGCTTCTACACTCCATTTCAGTTCAGACGTCATTTTCAGCTCTTCCTCATACATCGTTTTGTTTAATGGAGCTACTATTTCTGCATAATTTGGGCACCCGATTATCTACAATAATTAGTTAGTCCGAGGAAGGACATCATTTGCTTTTTTGTTACTGGTTTTGGAACTTGTAATATTGCAGTCTTTCTTTCTTCTACAATTGTGCGTCCCCCTGCGATTGTGGCCTAGGTATTTAACCTCATTTTTGCACAACTGTAGTTTCTTTTTACTGACTTTGTGTCCCTCTTCTGCTAAATGTTTCAATAATGCTATTGTGTCATTTTTACAGTTCTCCTCATCAGGAGAGGCTAAGAGCACATCATCAACATATAGTAAAACCTGATTACCTCCTAGAGGGTCAAACTTGGCCATGCTTGCACTCATTACCTGAGAGTATATAGTTGGACTTTCATAGTAGCCTTGAGGTAGTCTGGTATAAAGATATGAATGCAAACCAAAACTGACTATCTTAATCTATAGGTACAGAGAAAAATGCATTGCTAATATCAACTACAGTAAATATTCTAGCATCTGGTCTTAGGGAATTTAATAATGTATAAGGATCAGGCACACACGGTGCTCTCTGAACAACTGCATTGTTAACCTGCCTGTAGGTCTTTGTACCATGTCGCCATCTGTTGATGGAGCTTGTTTTTTAACTGGAAAAATGGGGTGTTACATGGAGAGTCTTCGCATTTTATTATCACCCCTGCAGTTATTAAATCCTCTATTACTGGTTTTTATTCCTTCACGTGCATCATTGTATACTCTGAACTCTCCAGTATTTGTGCTGCTGTTAAAAGATTAAATATTTTCTAAGGTTACACAGAAGAAACGTGTCATGCCATGAACCTCCGTGACAAGCTGTAGCAACAACCTTTGGCATCTCAAACAATAAAAAACTAAACACAAATAAAACATACACAAGGTACAGCTATGGTGGGGATGGATTTATTCTCTAAAAGGGGAAATCCCAAGCCAAAATGACTCATTCTAGCCCATCCAGTCCTGTCAAACAAAAACTTTCCACCTACTCTTTTTACTCACCTTTCTTCTGTCCTGCTGCTATAATTCTCAATGCACTGCCTCCCTCTCACGCTCAAATAAAAACCATGGTGGGCTGATTGTGCTCAGTGGACACAATGAACGGGCATACACAGCTGGGAGGCTGAAACAGACCACAGATTCCACCTGCGCTGAATCAGGTTTGGGGTGGGGTGATAAGAGATCTCTAGAACAAACATGTCTCCAGCATTTTGTCTGAGGAATTTGCTGTTTCATCGACAAGGAAAAACAAAAAAAATGCTTGACTTAGCTCTTTCTAAAAGCTGCATTTCCTAGTTGTCTCCGTCGAGCCCCGACACACCCAGTTTCATTATCTTCTGCTCTTTGAAACATTAATTGTTTCCTACGATTTTCTTCTTCCTTTTCTTTCTCTTCTTCCTTACGCTTCTTTACTCCTTCCTCTCTCCTTTTAGCTTCTTTTAACCAATAATCTACATCCTCATAACCTTCTTTTTCCATTTTTCTTGGGTCACGTTTTGTACTTTTAATTATTGCATCCTGTAGATTAACACATTTTTGAGAGTTTAATCGACCATCATAATTATATGTGGTTATCCATTTATCTAAATATTGTAATTTGTTTGGATCCTGTGCTTCTATGAATTTCCAATCTTTGTATTGTAATTCGTCTTTTAATTTATTTTTACTCGCCCCTTTTACCATTTTTTTTTTATTTGGTCCAGTATCTCAGTACCTAGGGTATTCTAAATGCTGGATCATTCTGCTCAGTAGGGTGACAGGAAAAATCTCCTTTTGTGGTAATTCTCACTTCAACTCTTTCAAGTGGAGAATTCTTGCCTTTGCATCCACAAAAGTTAGTCACTTACAATCCTACTGCTTTGGTATGAGGCAAACCTAATGGTTTAAATCCTCCATTCATTTCTCACATTCACACTTTTTTTTTGAAACCTGGAATTTTCTTTGTATTTTCTGTTTAAATACTTAAACGCGGACTCCGGCGTCCTTGAAACACGGACTTTTTTAGTATTAACTCTTAATACGTCTTAGGACTTCGCCGTTCCCACTTTTACCTGTTAGGGCCTAGGATACACAGGGTTTTATTTCACGCAATGACCCCCAGTCATTCGTCAAACTTTTTAATCCAAACTCAACTCACCACTTGTCTTTCCCCTCTCTCTCGGTGTTCTGTCAGCCGTCAACCCGTTGGATTCCTCAGGCGTATTGGAATCCGGCTCGAAAGACCAAAAATGTCAGGTTCAAACAACCTAAAATACTTATAACATCACAAAAAGAAGAGAAAGACAAAGAATTCGTTTCTTACTCACTGCGAGGAGAACAGACAAAGATGTGCTTCAGTCACAAATCTCCTACCACTCTGAAAACACATCTGTCCGATCCTCTCTTTTTATTATCTTTAAGGTGGTCCCTAGTTACAATAGAAGTTGCTGCTCTGAAGGGTGGGATAAACAGCTGCAACGTAAACAGGATATATACACCATTATCTTGTAACAGCACACTTCCACAGTCTCCCCCATCTTAAGATCTGTGTGTCCTTTGTTCAACACAATCAGCCACCATCTTTATGACATCCTCAACTGTGACTGCTTCCTTCCCGGCTCCACCTTTAACCCTTGCCTGCAAACAACTCATCACATCCTTACTCACACATAAAACATGAAAGGTTATAAAGATCAAATAGTAAAGTTAATAAAAAAGGAAAAATATAGGATAAATCTATATACAATTATTCCAACACTTACTGTTGGAGAGGTGGCGAGTTTGCTTGGGAAAGGAAAGTTTTTCCACAGTGACAGAGGCAGGCAGCGAGTGCGAGGCAAGACGCTGTTAATCTTTTCGTTTCCTCTTAGTGCTTTCAGATTCAGGGCAGCTTTGTTTGAGCGTGCGATGTTGCAGGATGGACAGGCAGGGGAACAGGACTCTGGTTTCCTCGAAGTGTGCACACAGAGCGGTAGGGCTGGAGACAGGAACAATAGGGAGATTCACAGTGGAATCAGCTGCATCTTGTTTCAGAGTTCCACTTGACAGGACAAGGAAAAGGAGCCAGGGGTATCCAGAAGTGTAGTCACACTAAGGAAGCAACGAGCTGATGCTTTCCTCCAGGTTCCAGCTCCTGAAGTAGACCTGGTGATTAGACTCTGATCCACCACGCCTGTGAGGCAACAATTGAGAGACACACCTGCCAGTGACACCCTGTGGCAGAGGCAAAGAACAGTGCACACACACACAAACTGCACACTGACACTGTGGATGTCGATATTATCATTTAGTGAACCGATATGTGTTATTACATAACCATCATTTGGTTATGAACCTTATGATTTCTATTTGGCATAGTTCCTTTAATTTACTAAATAATTGTAACAAAAAACTAAATATGTCTAAATGTTTTGTTGGTTTAAAAGAAGTGTTAATATCTTTAAAATATGGTTTACAACTCCTGAAAGAAATCCAGCCATCTTAGCTTTCAGACCTGCTAAAAGTTGTTCATGTTGCATGATGAGAAATACGGAGCAATTTCTTCAGTTTTATGTATTGATCTTTATTCTTTTTTTCATAATGTCGCTATTGTCTTTCACTTTTAAAGTGCTTCATGGATGAGATGTCTCTCTGTTTTTCATTTCTTTGTGTTGCACTGGTCTGGCATGTTGCTGTAAAGGATATGCGTAGGAACACTACAAAAAAGTTAGGAGCTGAGTGACGATTAATTTATAAAAAAGGCACCATTGGAAGCCCAAGAACGAGTCAAAGGTAAAGGTGGCAAAGACGAGAGATGAAGGCAGGGGGTTTATTACATGTTTTTTTTTTACCCTTTGACATATTGCTGAGGGCTTATATTCCTATTTTGTTTAAAATGTTCCTGTTCCAGCTGGCGAGGCAAGCCAGGTGCTAGGGCAGCGCACATCCTCGTCTAAAAACATTGTAAAAGTTCAGTTTTTTTCACGGAATGCACAATATTTCCGATTTTATTCGCAGCTTTTCTCCCTCCTCCGGCTTTGCTACTTCCATTTGAACCGCAATGAATCATGGGATAGGGTGGGCCACGGAGGATACACCAGACCCATCCTTCAAATCTGGGGAAAAGAAGGACGTTATTTGAAGGAGCCTTCGAAGTTGGACAGCCTTTGTCACTTTACCATGACGTAATCGGCTTACAAATGTGACCTTCAAAGGATGTAGCCCCTGAATTTGGACACAGCAGTAGTGAATGACACGAATCACTAAATCTTTGTTTTGAAGTCGTCCAGGAGGCATCCGGTATAGATGCCTGAGCCACCCCAACTGGCTCCTCTTGATGTGGAGGAGCAGCGGCTCTACTCCAAGCTCCACCCAGAGTGCCTAGCTCCTCACCCTATCTCTAAGGGAGTGCCCGGCCACCCTACAGAGGAAGCTCATTTCATCTGCTTGTATCCGGGATCTCGTTCTTGATTTCGTGACTCAGAGTTCATGGCCATAGGTGAGGGTAGGAACGTAGAATTGAGAGATTCGCTTTTCGGCTTAGCTCTCTCTTCACCACAACGGATGGGCACAGCGCCCCCCTTACTGCGGGAGCTGCGCCGATCCCTCTGTCGATCTCCCGCTCCATTCTACCCTCACTCGTGAACAAGACCCCAAGATACTTGAACTCCTCCACTTGAGGCAGGAACTCCCCTCCAACCTGCAATGTTAAAAATAAATTAATGCATTTAATTTCAAATTACACAAAAACAATTTGAGTATGAGCAATTGAAATTCAGTTTCTGATGGCAAAAGTGTCTTCCCATACCAGGTCACGACTCCCCTATCGGGGATAGAGATAGCAGTGGGTGCATGCATAGAGGTGACACTAGGAAACGAGATCCTGCATTAGTGAGCTTTGCAGTTTTTAAAAAGGCAATAAAATCATTAAAATGTTTAGACCCAAAATAGTTTACTTTCTATATTCAGCTATGGAACTATGCGTAATTTGAAACCTTGTTAAGTCAGTTGAGTTTCTTTCTGATGCTGCCACCAGATACCTTTAAAGAAAATTCTTTTCTATGCCACAGATTTATGAAAAATAGCTATTGTCTTACTGTAAACATTGAAGGACATGGTCTCTATTGAGAAGTATTCTGATCTGTTTCCTCTAGAAAACAGAGTAGGTGGAGTATTTACAGGCTAATGCATTGTCCAACTGAACATATTGATAGGCACCAGCTTACCCGCGACCCACTATGGCAGAAGCGGTAGAAAATGTCTGACTGACTCTAAATTCAAATACCACTCAGTGAGTACCTCATTGAACGACTGGGAGTCTTGTCATCTGTGAAATTTTTCAAATACACAATGTAAGGAGACTATGATTTTTAAATTATAGTTAAAAATTATAATTCGGAAAATAATTTCTTAACCAAAAATCATTACTTACGAATCGAAATCAGAGATGTCCTCAGGTGTTGTGCTTATGGGCTCAAAGCCCTTAATAATTACAATTAGTAAATTATCATTGATAATTGATGATTATTAATCAACCGCTTCACCAAAGGTGGGGAAACTGTGACCTTATTTTGACAGATAAATCACTATTGCTCAAAATAAACACAAACGCTTTCTCTTTATTCACGTGAACATTTATTAAATCAACAGCCCTGATAAACCTCGCTATTCTGATAATCTTCACCTAATCAACCGTGCAAAATTCTACACAAAAAGTGGTAAAATAACTAATGAAACAAAGATAAAACAACATTGTGTCTCTATGAAAGTCAAACCAGCAGTTTATGGGCAAAAATGGTAATGGAACAAAGCTTTTGGAGTGGCCTCCACAAATCTGCAGTTATAAAACCCCCAAAGTTCAAGCTCAGTGAAACACAAAAGGTCGTAAAACTTTCAGGCGGCAACCAGTGGAAAAACACTAAGAGTGAAGACAATAAAACGGTGAGTGTTCCACCATGGGGTTGAAGCAGTCCAACTTTTAAGTTCACCTGAGTCTGTGCTCAGGAGTTCAAAACACAGTGAGACACATACAGCTTCAAAGCACGGTGGCTTCTAGAGTCTAAAAGATATCAAACCTTTGATGACACATTGCATGCACATACAACTTACATTGGACTATAAGTGGTGATTCTAAATCGTCCTAAAATCCTACTCTATGCGGCCCAAGCTATTTAGCTATTTCTAATAGAAAAAAAAAACAAAAGGGGATTACTTGGTGTCGTCTTCTCTGGAGTGGGGGGGGGGGATCTGTTACGTATCTGTAACAAACTCAAGGACGGTTGGCTTCTCCTCCTTTGGCAAAAGAACCGTCAGCAGTCAACTGAGGCAAAAACAGAGAGGAAAATTTCGTCTTCATGGAAAACCTCCGTGGGTTTTTCTTGAGTTGCGTGTCAATTCCACAACTTCGATCGGTAAGGTAACTTGCAGGTCTTCTTATCCCAGTAAGATTTTAGCTCGTAGAGCTTCTCATGAGTTTGGCCAGTGAGGAGAATGAATGAAACTCACGTGTGAGTTTCTTCTCCAGAATGATGCGCGCCTCTGTTGTGTGGTAACCCTGCCTCAGTTTCCAGCAAGAGAAAAAGCAATGGTGGAGCGTCTCACGTGTTCTTATATAGGTCACTATGACATTAGAGCTGCGACGCCCAATTCCTGTTAACTGCAATGCATGCTGGGAGGTGTAGTAGCAGACGATACTGGGAGGTATAGTAGCAAACAAATGGTCCGACAACAATATTACCAAAAATATTTGCTTATCTATTCAAATAATATAACCAAGGTGTTCTGACCACTTTCATGGTGACACCCATGCACTTAGGCATGCAGACTGCTTCTACAAACATTTGCAAAAGAATGGGACATTCTCAGGAGCAATAAGTCAAGCAATATAATTTACTCACTACTAAAGATTGAACAGTGAACCATTAAGTGAAAGAGGCCTTCAAGGTTTTCAGAGCAGATTCTAGGTGGTTCCAGAAACAAGCATGAACTCACCGTTGATTAGAATTGTTCTTTCTTTCTAATGAAGTTATACCAGAGAAGATAAGATAAGATATGTGTTCTGTAAAAAGGCTTGCATAGTGCTCAGTTGTGGATTTGTTAGCCATTTCCAGGTTAGCATCTAGGAAAGGATGACGTTGATAGAGCTTGGCCCAGGAGGTTCTGGTGCGGGGGGAAATATGTGGGCCAAGGCATCTGTGTTGACCTGGAACGGCCTTAAACTTGTGGCTGCTGAATTAAAGCTGCACCAAGCGCTAAAACACATGAGGCCATCTTAAGCTAAAGATCACTAGGGACTGATTATTAACAGATTCGACTAAATGGACAAAGTGGATTCAGATTCAAGGAGGAATTCAATGGTGAGTAAAACCGTTTTTGTGCTTTTTTGCTGAAGTAATTTATTGAGGATGAATTGTCTTAGTTCCAGTGAAAGGACCACTTAATGCACAAATCAAGATCCATATAGGCATGATGATTGAGTTTGGTGTGGAAGAACTTGACTTGCCAGCACATAGTCCTGCCTCAAGCTGGTAGAAAACATTTGGGATGAATTGTTGTTCAACATCACCATCACAAATGGGCTTCTGGAAGACTGCTGAAAAAAACCCTTAAAGCATACCCAGAAGAGTTGAAGCTGTAAAAGCTACAAAGGGTGCACCAACATTAGGGTTAAGAATGAGATGTCACTCAAACTCAAATGTGTATTTGGAATATCTCCATAGATGACAGAAGTCCCAGCTGTACCAGGCATAGTATTGTGTAGTATTTAAGGTAAAACTGTTAGATTACAGTCCCCTCCAGTAGATATGTCATTGATCAACCTCTCACATTCCCTAACTTCAGTTGAATGTCAACCAGTAAAGAATCAAGGCAGTTTCTTGGCCTCCTGTTCACTGAAAGATCCAAGAAATTTCTTAACTTTCTCTCCAAACTCCTGTTAGAAACTTCCTGTTACTGCACTCATCAGTCACTTAATCAGAACACGTATATCATTTGCTTAGACCTTTGCCTGATAAAAATATATCCTTTTTGTACTATTTAAAGGTCTAGAGGAACTGAGAGAACTTCATTCACAGTTCTAATATGTGTGAATGTGCCTGTGTGTAAATAGGTGCATATGAGAGTAGTAAACATGCACAGTCTGACAGCGCCATATATTGCCTGATGAATTCATGTCTTCGTTAGAAACCATTAATAAGATACGATTCTATTCAGTGTACCATCTTCCACAAAACAATGTGTGTCAACATGACCAATTACCAGTCTGATAAAACACATCTACTTCAACTCCAGGCTGGTGATAGATTACAGTGGATATTTATTTAGCCGCAGAGGAGCCATTATTCCCTTAATGTAGCTCCCAGCCTGTGATCTCCACAGACAGATTCCATTTGCAGAAAGAAGGATGGCTTTCTGGAGTTTAGGTTCTTTCAGTTTCATTTACTTTCATCCTTATCCTGAATATGTTGGATGGGTTGTGGAGCTCATGTAAATTAAGTGGCAACAAAAATGTCAAAGTCTATTGCAATACCATACAAGGGTCCTTTATGCACTTTGCATCAGTTATAATTGCAGAGATGACAAACTTTCTGGAAGTGTTTGGAAATGCTCACAAGACAATCACAAAACAAGACTATTAGAGTTAATAAATGTGCTCAAACTATAATGTATACATTAAAATAATAATGCCTACATTTTAGTTTGTTGACTTTTGCTTAAATGTTTAAGGTTAAAACAATATGATTCCAAGTTGTGTCCACAAGTTTTTCCAGATTAGACAAAAAAGTATGACGTTTATCTTTGTGAAAGGAAAAATTAAAACTTTGAAAAAGCTGTTTCAGTTAGAGCTAAATTTGAAGAACTGATTTAATCATAAATCAAAAAAATGCAAAACTTTACAGGGATTCAAGCTCCTATTGAACCAAAACAAATCTACAAAGACGAGGTATAAATTTCAGTGATGATGTGTTGTGTATTTGCTTCTTTCAGGATTTGATTTATCTGATTATAAAGAATGTGTAAGTTATACACTGAAAAGAAATATGGCCTGAAACATGGTGTTGGCCTGAAGGTCTTTACTGTTAAGCTATGACTTGACGTTGAGAGACTGCATCATGCCGAAGTGGGAAAAATACAAAAAAATATCCGGAAAGGAATAGGAGGCTGATCCAAACCCAACATCATGGATGGCATGATGACTCCGGACCCAATAGCATGGATGACTTCAGAGCTTTCGGGGGTCTGGGAGTTTTCTGTTTCTGTTTTTTTTTGCCAGCACCTTATCGCCTGAGTATTAGCCTTCAGTGGTACAGAGTCAAGCCAAACTTCTAGCTTTAATTCCAGTTTCTCTAGTGACTCAACGGACCTTTTGTGTGCTTCCCAGGTTCCAGACTGCACAATCTAGGCTCTTGTTTGGACCAAGTGGACTCCTGTTGTTTGGACCTAAGTACTTCTTGGTTTCCCTGGATTATCCTCCTTGAACCGCCACCTTAACATGGTGGAGGGGTTTGAGTGTTCAAATGATCCTAGAGGCTATGTTGTCTGGGGCTTAAATACCCCTGGTAGGGTCTCCCATGGCAAACAGGCTCTAGGTGATGGGTCAGACAAAGAGCGGTTCAAAACCCTTCATGACGACCATTAAAATCGAGACACGTGACGTCGCCCGGTACGGCGGAGCCGGGGTCCCACCCTGGAGCCAGGCCTGGGGTCGGGACTCGTCGGGGAGAGCGCCTGGTGGCCAGGGTTCTCCTCGGGGACCCGCCCGGCCAAACCCCCAAACAGAGACGGGGGCCATCCCCCAGTGGGGGCCCCCACCTGGGGGGAAACTGTGAGGGACCGGGTGCAAAGAGGACTGGGTGGCGACAAAGGGGGAGACCCAGGGGCCCAATCCCCATCTCTAGGACAGGGAATGTTACCTCGCTGGGGGGAAGGAGACTGACTTGTGTGGGGGGTCAGAGATTCGATAGAAATAGTCGGGCTCCCCCCCACGCCAGCGTGGGGTCTGGAACCCATCTCCTTGAAGGGGCCCGGCTCTCTTTTCCCCTGGGGTTGGGCCCCCGGGGGGAGGTGGCGGGCAGGGTGGGTTTTTTTTTTGTTGCCCCCCCGCTCGCCCTCTTGTGTTGGGGGTTTACCCCCGTGATGAAGGGTCGCATCCCTCGCCGTCGAGTTCGGTGAGGCCATGGGGAAGGGACACCCGGGCCCTCAAAGCGATCTGGTAAACCGCCGGGGGCTCAGGAGGGGGAAGCAGTGCTTCGCCACCTGTTTTTTAGGGGGGTGGGGGGTGCTGACCTCGACTGGGACATTTTCGGGCGGGGGAAGGATACTTCGAGATCTCCCAAAACCTTGCCTATGCTTTCCCCCGGGGGAAACAGAGGGGTGGGGGTCGGGGTTTTGGGTCTTTCTCCCCGGCTGAAGTCACCCAGGTATTAAAAGCTCCCAGGGGCAAGGCCTTTGGTGGGGGATGGATCCGCCCTGGGACCTCAAATCTCTGGATGTTGTAGGGCTGTCATGGTTCCCCTCTTCAACATTTAAAGGGGGTCGTGACCCCCCTTTAGTTTCCAACTACAGGGATCAACCCCCCTCAGCCTCCCGGGTAAGGCCTACCCCAGGGTATTAGAGAGAGATCCGGCCGATACCCAACCTGGGCTTCAGGGGGACAGTGGGGTTTTTCGCCCCCGGCCGGGGGAACACGGACCAGCTCTATACCCCCCAGGGTACTCGGGGGCTCTGGGTTTCCCCAAACCCGGGGTTCACATTTTTTGCCCTGGGAAGGCATTCACTTGCCCCTCGTGATGCCTTGGGGGGGGTGCTCCGGGAGTATGAATGGGGGGCCCTTTAGGGGGCCCCACCCGGTCCCTGATGAGCGAGCAGGAGTTTTGGGCCCCGCATTGCCGCACTAATCGGACTTTTCCCCGGGTGCATGTTGGACTCCGAGGGGCTCCCTTTGTCCCCGGTCCTGTTCAAAACTTTTTTGGCGGGTTTTTCAGACCCCCCAGGGCTGGGGGGGGTCTGGTTTGGGGCCCAGGGGATTTTCGTCTTTTCTTTTGCAGATGACTTTTCCCTGCTGGCCCCCTCTACCAGACCTACAAAAATGCCTGGGGGGTTTGGGGACCGAATTTGAAAAGGGGGCTGGGTTTAAAATCAGCTCCTCCAAGTAGGGGCCGGGTACTCAACGGAAAGGGTTTTTGCTCTCCTTTCGGGTTGGGGGGGTTTCCTGCCTAAAGTGGGGGATTCAAGTACTCGTAACTATCAGAAAACCCCTCTTTTTTGGTAAAATAGTTCTTGTACGCCTGGAGGTTTTTGGGTCATTGTCCTGTTAAAAAATAAGTGATGGTCCAAAAAACCCCCCAAACCGGAGGGAATAGATCCGCTGCAGATTCTGTGGTGCCTGCGGTTTATATCCTTTAAATTTTGAATAATCCCCAACATGTCCCGCAAACCCCCACCCCCAAAACCTCCTCCTCCTGCTTCCGGGGGGAACCAGGCATGTAGAGTCCTCCGTTCCCCTCTTCTTCGCCGACAAAGCCGTTTTGGGAAACCCAAAAGACTCAAACTTGGACCATCACCCAAAGCACGTTTCCCACTGTCTAATGTCTTTCCCTTTGTTCTTTAGCCAAACAAGTCTTTTCTTTTTGGTTGCCTGCCCCGCAGTGTTTCCCCTAGCACTATTTTACCATAGGCCTGATTACACAGTCCCCCTCAAAACATTGTTCTAGGATGTGTCTGCTCTAGAACCTGTGTGGCATTGACCTTTCTCTAATCTGAGCTGCTTTTAACCTGCGATTTCTGAGGCGGGTGACTCGGATGACCTTACGTCCGCAGCAGAGGGGCTCTTGGTCTTCCTTTCCGGGCGGTCCTCATGTGAACCCGTTTCTTTGTAGCGCTTTATGGTTTTTGTCTGCACTTGGGGACCTTTCAAATTTTCCCAATTTTTACCTTTTTTCTTAAAGTAATGATGGGCCACTCGTTTTTCTTTACTAAATGCTTTTTTCTTCCATAATACAAAATTTTAACGTTTTCAGTAGGACTATCACTGTGTCTGTATCCACCCCCTGCACAAAAAACGGTGGGCCCCTCCCCCTTATAAGGCACACCCGTAAAATGAAAACCTTTCAGGGGACACCCCCTTTAAGCTCATCAACAGAATCCAAAGTGTGCGGGGCAGTAATAAAAACAAAGTGGCTACTTTTAAAACCTGAAAATAAAACAAATTTTTGTTGTTTCACACTTTTGTTTCAGTATTAATTTCCCCCTGTGATAAGTCAAAATTTTGATGCCTTTGTGTAAACTACAAGATTCCTATCATAAAATAAGACAACTCTTTGAAAGAGGTGGTTCCAAACTTTTTTCTGTACTGTGTATATTATATATATAAATTTTATATATATATATATTAATAATTATTAAATTATATAAAAAATATATTATAAAATATATATATAACTATATTAATTATAAATTTTTAAAAAATTAATATATATATAATAATATAATATATATATTATTATATCGTGGGGGGAACACGTATTTGATACATGGGAATTTTCAGGGTTTTCCCCCCTTTCAAACAAAGTAAAATCTTTGTTTAAATCATAGGTACTCTTAACTGTGAGTGCGGAATCTAAACAAAAAACTAAAATC
>JAHHUM010002130.1:235373-275535 GCA_036173005.1 Crenichthys baileyi | reverse complement strand
GTCCTCTTTCACTCAAACCATAAAAATCTTCTTTTGGGCCCCCTTTAGGTCCCTCTTTGGGGAGTTCCAGGGCCCTTTGTATCCTTCAAAGATCCCTCTACTTTTCATGTCCCAAAACCCTCTCATTTTGGCCCCTCTGGGTTTATCTCCAAAACATGTAATTGGCTTTCCCCCCTATTTTCCTCTTCCTGATCCTACCCATCCTCTCATTCCCAAAGAAAACCTCAACATCTATCTCTTTTTTCCTCCCCTGCCCCCTCCCCTTCCTCAGTACCAATGTCTCTAAACCATTCAACCCTGGCTAGGCCTTTTACCGGTTTTTACATTTTTTCTTTCCCTTTGCTGATTTCTTTTATCACACAAACAACCCCGACAAAATTACTTTCCCAAACCCACTTGGACACGTTTTTTTTCACTCTTTTTTTAAAAGCTACCATTGCTCTGGTTTTAGAACCCCATTTAATTTAAAATCCTCCTCCTTCTTTATCTCTGTTACTTGTAACCTCCCGGCTCCACTTCAGTCCTTCTTGTTCACACATCTTCTGTCTTGCTCCGGCTAACCTTCAGTCCTCTCCTGTCCAGGGCACACCTCCACCTCTCTAAGATTTCCACCACCCCATAAAAGTCCTTTTTTTTTAGGGGGTGTGGTTTTAAAAACTTTTACCAAAGGGTTTTAACAACTCTCGGGAGCAGCATTTTTATTAAAGGTTTTTTTAAAGAAAAAAAAAAAACAAACTTTAGCAGGGGCATGAGTAGAAACTGGACAGGGGGGGCAGAAAAAAGGCGGGGATAGTAAAAAAGGGAAGCAAAGAGTCCCAAACACTGAATAAGAGAAAAGGAGCTTAAAAAGGAGGAAAAAACATGTGCAGGCAATGGACTGGGGTAGGGGCCAGGTGGGGGCAAATCTAGTTTTATTGCCTGGTGGCTATGGGTTTAGGTGGGGAAATAAATTTAAAACCCAATTTGAGCGGGAACAGTGATACTGAAACAAATATGAGTACAGATAAAGTCAAAAACCAAAAAGGGAAAAAAAAACCCTTTTGGCAAGATTTTTTTTACAAATTACACTTTAAGCTGCTTAAAAAAAGGGCAACAAATGAAAAACCATGACCTCAGGATCTTGTCCAACCTGTCCATCACCACAGCAGAGACCAGATCCTAGATGCAATCCCAATTCCAGCTTGAACTCCTCTGTCACACCTACAGCACACCTCACCACTGTCCTACAGCTCTCATACATGTCCTGCACCACTCTAAAATTCTTCTCTGCTACTCCAGACGTTCCCATGCACTCCCTGATATGCTTTCTGTAAAACACAATACAGCTCCCTCTGACCTTCTCTACCAACATTCTCAAAGAAAATATTTTTGACAAACGTAGAGCTTTATAAAGGTATTTTATAGTAAACATTATATCATTCACTTATTGTTCCATATCTGACTTATTGTACAGAGGTATGGGACAACACATATAAAACCAACATTGAACCTCTGTTTGTAATACAAAAGAAAGCTATGAGAATTTTATATAAAGTGAATGTTAGAGAACATAATATTAAATTATTTATTCAGTCAAATACCCTAAAATTAAGGGCTTGGTTAAGTAAAAAATTCTATTTAGTCATGTTTAAAGCTAGAAAAAGATTATTGCTGATTAATTTACAAAAGTTCTTTGTTTTAAGATCAAACGATAGAAACAACAGGAGGAAGTATGATTTTAAAAGTATAACTGTGCGTACTACTTTAAAGCAAATGTGTGTGGAGCAAAAGTGTGGAATAATTTGGATGAGGAGTTAAAAAATGTCCAACCATAGGACTGATATTGTTTGCAACTTTTACTGTAAGTTAATTTATTGTAAATGGCCATGAAATTGATTTTGTTGTCATTGAGAAAGGGGCAGGCTAATACAAGATTTTTCTTCTTCCTGCCCCACTTTCACTTGTGTACAGTAAGTGTATGTGCTTGTGACTTAATGATGACATTTGTTAAATCGAGTGAATAAACTGATTGATTGATTGACTGAATTTTGCTACTCACAGATGCTCTTTTCTATAGATGCCACAACTTTGCACACGTCTCCATTATTCATCAGGCATCTTCTCTCTCTCTAAGATCTCATTGAACAGCTTAGTTAAAAACTTTACTGCTATCTCCCCGAGACACTTCCATACCGCCACAGGTAAATCACCAGGACTAACTGCCTTTGCATCCTTCACCCTTTTCAATGCCTTCCTTACATAATTTTCACTGACCTTTGCTACTTTCTGATCCACAATGGTCACTTCTTCACTCTTTGGTTTCTCTCATTTTACTCATTCATCATCTCTTCAGACTACTCCTTCCATCTTCCTATCACATCTGTCAGTACATCTCCATCTCAATCCTTAATCACTCTAACCTGCTGAACATCCTTCCCATCTCTGTTTCTCTGCCTCACCAACCTGCATAAATCCTTCTCTCCCTTCTTATTGTCCAACCTATGATCACTATATGCCCTCTGTTTGGCCTTAGCTAACGCTACCTTGTTTTTACGCTGAGTCTCCCTGTACTCCTGGTGACTCTCTTCAGTCCTCACAGTGCCCCACTTCTTCTAAGCTGATCTCTTTCTCCGTATCCACTCCTGTACTTGCTAATTCCACCACCAAGTCCCCTTATCAACTATCCTTCCAGAAGACATGCATTATACCTTAGAATTGAAAGAGCAGTATTTTTTGTCTTTATGTGCATTTGGTAGTTTAGAGAGATTTGTGTTAAATAACATTGTCTTTATTTTTGCTCAATTTATGCAGCTATGTTAAAGAATCTGAAAGAAAAAATGTGAAAATATCTATTTTTGTAATGATTATGCATAAACCTTAATGCACAGTTCATTGTAACTGGGAGCAACAAAACCCTAGATTCATACCTGAAGCTCACCTCTTCTCCCTTTGACTGAGCTGTATATGCTTTGAGCATGATTAATTCATGAGTTTGCTCGCAGTACCTACCTTGTTTACTGTTTCTGTGTGAAGTGCACCCAGCAAAGCCATGGTGGGTTAGACCTCTTTATGTATATGGGTGTTTGGTATATAGTCCCCATAATTTCTCAAAACTTAGGAATCAATTAGACTCTTTTCTACTGACAGTCTAACACTGCTTCTTGTGTAACTAAAACTCTAAATACGCAGAGCAAGCCGGGTTATAATCAGCACTGTGTGCTCTATCATGCATCCGCAGTTGTGTTTCTAAAATGATAGTAATCAATAATTTAGGTCTTCTGGGTTTTTATGAATTCTACAGGGAGGAAGGTTTTGGTTTCTGTCAGCGTAACTGTAAAAACTGCATGCAAAAAAACATCCATGCACTACACGATGAAAGCATATTAATATGTAAAGATGTTTAAAAATAGATTTTAACTGTTACTAAAGTATTGTTTTTGTGCACACAGGATATTCTTCATTTGATAAAGAAGTTATTGGCTTTTTGCAGTTCAAATAAAATAGACACTTTCTGTGTCTATTTGGCGTAAGTCTTTGTAAGCTTAAAAAAAAGTGTCTTTAGAAATCCCAACATGACGCTGGACCAAAAAAAAAGGCAAAATAAAAGTCCCTTCAAAGGTTTTTAGCTGTTTTCTTGTTTAATGACCCTGCAGGTGGAAACAATGCTTGATGCAAATTATATACTAAACCTTACCAGCACATGCAGTCAGGAAAATTATTAGACAGCAATGCTGCAAATTTTCTTTGTGTTAAAAACCTTAACTTATGCTACTGATTTGACAACCGTGCCATAAGTCCAAGTCACGGCCAACAGAGAAAGTCAAAGTCAATATGGAGTTTGGCCACTCGAAGTGAAGATGGAAGATATCCTGTGAAGTCATTGACCATTGTATGTATTTTTATATTTAAACAGGTCTCCACCATCTTTGTCATCTCCCAAACAAATTTAATTTCTTATTATTTAAGGAAGTAAACTGGATTCTGCTGCTACACAATGCTTTGGTGGTGCTGCTCGGGTGACGCTGCTCTGGGGTGGTGCCACTCGGGTGATGCTGTGTGCTGTTCAGGTGACTTTTTCAATCAAATGGCCACACGCCTGGCTGGCTGGGACTGGTGTGCTACATGGCCTGGTACACCTTCCTACTACAGCAACTCCCAGAGAATCATGGTGGATAAAGAGGCGATGCCAGTTCACAAATACTGAATTACACTCAGCCACCACTGTCAAGTGTCTTCATGAGGTGTTAGGCTTAGATAAGGTGTCTTTATAAGTCTGGGCCACCATCTTTGTGTGTCTGCAGGTGAAGCCTAAGGTGATAAGGACCTAAACACTGCAAGGATTGATGGCTGGAACAATAAACGAAGGGAGTCTAAATAACTGATATGAAACAGCTGCATTGGAGCATGAACTGAGATCTAAAGGAGCTAAAGGAGCTACATCCATTAACATTTACTTTTCCTTCCCATAGAAAGTACTTCTGGATCAGTGCTTCTTTGTTCTCTTTGTGTCTCTGCTCTGTTCTCTCTAACCCCCAGTCGGTCGTGGCAGATGGCCGCTCACACTGAGCCTGGTTCTGGTTCTGCTGGAGGTTTCTTCCTGTTAAAAGGGAGTTTTTCCTCTCCACTGTCGCTACATGCATGCTCAGTATGAGGGATTGCTGCAAAGTCAACGCCAGTGACTGTCCACTGTCTCTACATGCTCATCCGGGAGGAGTGAATGCTGCAAGTCACTGACTGGATGCAATCTGCTGGGTTTCCTTAGATAGAAAAAATTTTTATCCAATTTGAATAAATAACAGAATCTGACTGCACCGTTCAATGATTAAGATTAATTGGAATGTATGTACCTGACTTTAGTGAAGTGCCTTGAGACGACGTGTTGTGAATTAGCGTTATATAAATATACTGAAACTGAAACTGAGATTCAGATGGGATATGACTGGAAGTGACAGTGATCCATGTAAAATACCAGAACCAGATGAGTGTGGGATAACACAGGGAGGAGTTAAAAACAATGACAAAACACAACATGAGTGAACACAGGAACATAGAGAAACACAAAAATGAGACAAAACTCCAAACAGAATAAAAGTCCTTCATATAGGGAAATAATCCTTCTAAAAATGGCTTCACCAGTGAACTCACTTCAGATTGAGCGAATGGAAACAATGACCACATGTAGCGGTGCTGACTGCTGTCTGTCAGCTCCTTTACCTGTCATGCAGCCTCAAATCACCTTCAACTGTGGAAAAATGCTGCTTTTCTTCAGCTAATCATCTTTAGACATTTTGGTCGATGGCAGCAATGCAGATGCAGGATTTATCCTTTAATCCCACTTTCTTCTGATCACAGACCATGACTAGCTGTCCTCAGCCACCGTAACTTTGATTTCTTCTGTTTAGGTGTTAAAGAGGATTTTTGGTTGGCTTATTTTCTTTAGCGGATTTCTTACAGTTCATTCCCCAAAAAATGGCTCCTGGTTCTGCCCATTTGTCTTTCATTTCATTTGTTTTTGATTTTGCATTTCAGCACACATTACCTTCAGTTTTCAGTCCTGACATTTATTGTCTGCCTTGGTCAATCTTTCTTTTTTGTAATCTTCCAATTTTGTTGTTATTTGACTGAAACTTAAGACCCAAGATATTGAGGATAATAAATATCTTTCTCCCTACTCTGCATTGATTTACCTTCCAGCTGCTATAGCTTATTAAAGTGCACCAGCTCTTTACCTGCAGACCTATTTGCTGGATTAGACTTGCATAGGTATTTGTTTTAGAAATGCAAATTAAAGCTAAATTGTTCAACTGTTATAAAAACTGTTTTCATGTGTCACATCTATTAAAGTTTTTTTCTCAGCAAAGTAAACTGACAAAACATCCTGCAAAGATACTTAGTATTTTCTAATGCTGTATTTATAAATAAAAAAACTACGGTGAACAGTGTGATTGTGATGTTTAAATACATGTATGTGTGCACGTGAAGGTGGATACAGTGTTGTTTACATCATTAGGTGTGTTTGTGTGGAATATGTCTGTTTTCAGTTTGCCATCAACTCTGTTTTATTATATTTATTCAGCTCATTGGCACAGAAACCTAGGAGGCTACAAATCCAATTAACCTACATTATTAAGAGTGATACGAGAAGTTATATGTATTGTTTTGCATCAGAGCATGCAGACAGAAAACAGAATAGTGCTGATATTTCTGTAGCTGAATGTGCACAGCGTGACACAAGTAATCTCACTGCATGGGGCTAAAAGCAAACACTTTATTTTATGATCTCCACCCACATGCAGCCTATAAACATGGGGTTTTACAGTGTGTTGGTGAGTCGGTCACTAAACTGATCCAAAGCAGAAAAACAACCTTTATGTGCTTCATCTCTTTCACTGTTTGGTTGTTGCAGCATTGCAGGTGAAGATATTTGTCTTCTGTCTAACAGTATATTCAGCAGCAGCAACGAAAGATAACATTCTTCATACAATGATGGAAGACTTTGTGGAGATTTATTATAACAAAAAACAGAGTTAAACCCAAAAGCAAGCTCAATCCCACCAATGCTTAAAGTTTACTACCAATATCTGATGTTAGATGGGTCCTGCAGCAGGATGAAATGCAATTGGACTCTCCATGGTGTACATCGCATCCTTATTTATCATACAGTTCTTTCTCTTTCTCATCCAGAAATTTATCCTAATAACTCCAAACCAGAAAACACTGGGTTGGCCAAGGGACCAATTCTGTTCAACAACGATGTTACATTATAGGATGCATTCTGCTCCAAATCATTGCTGCAAGCCTGGGATTGTCTTATCCATGGAAAAGACAGCTCATTATATCTGAATTGCCTCAAGAAAAATCTGTATGATCATATCCAATATGGATAATTGAGCAGCAATGTTGGCTAGCAGCAAGAAGGTCCTGGGTTTAAATCCCGTCCTGTGCTCTTTGTGCATGAGTTTGAATGTTCTCGTTGTGCATTCATGGGTTCTGTTTGGGTACTCTAGCTTCCTCCCACAGTTTAAAAACATGACTGTTCGTTTATGTAATGTCCTTAGGTATGAATGTGTGTGTGCATTGTTGTTTGTTCTCTGGGTCTCTATATTGCACTGATTGACCTGTCCAGAGTGTACCAGCTTCTCGCCCCATGTCTGCTAAACATAGGCACTGAAATGTTGGGGACCTGCTCTGTCACTGGTATAGAAGGCCAAAGTTTAGGCTGATTTTTGACTGTGTGAACACCATGTCTAGTCATGTTGTATCAATAAAAATCTTTAATTTCTCGCTGGTTAGTGTACATAAGATAAAACCAGCGGAAGACATTGTGTCTCGTCAAGCCTGAATATTTTACATGTCATGAGGCACCATGAAATGACAGCAGAAAGGCTTGTAATGTGCAGAACTGGCATGTGGGATGTGCCTGAAGTGGTTTACTATTCATAGAAAGTGCAATGAGATGTTTTATGTGTCAAGGTTGGTCATTACAACTAAAGGAGACCAAAGTCTCAATATTAAAATGACCCCCCCAAAAAAGAATTATATAATTTTTTTTCTGTTTGATTTCTTCTTTCACTCATTTTGCAAATGGACTGATCTCATATAGATGCTCAGTATTTTTTACCCTTTTTTACTGTTTTTACCCGTGTTTACTCACACGAAGCTCAGTGTCTTGACTAAGGACACTGTGAGAAGATATCTCCACTGAATTTATTGCTTTTTGCTGCAAGGGTGGCATTTTCCACCCCCAAGGACCAATATCTTCTATGTATTTTAATAGCTTCCTGCTTGTACAAACTAAATAAAAAATTGGGTCATTAGCAAGCTTCTTAAAGACTTTGGAACAGGTTGATGATGTATTTTAACCATTTGAATCAGAGATGCTGGAGCAGTTAAAATGTTTAAAATATGATGGCACACAGCGTTTGAATATAAGCACTATATTCTAGGAACCTAGAACCAATCTGAATTGTTTCGATCCCCTGCACAGACATTTCCTAGGTATTGCAGGAGGTCTTGTTCTGTTTAGATTCCTTTTGGATGAGCAGTAAATACTAAAGGATTGGGCCAAGTCCTCGAGTGAACTGTCTGAGAAGTCATCTGTTATCAGTCACGCGTCTGTAAACTTGCTGCAGCGAAAGGGAAAGAAATCATGTAACAAAAACAAGGAATTCAGTAAATTCACAACCGAGCCGATAGCACAGCATGAGTGTTCCCATCTTTGTGTTCTTCTCTCTGTTCTCCCCTCTGTCACATCCCCTCCTTCTGTTTCCATCTCACCTCCTCTCCCTTGCTTCCCTGTCTCTATTGCTCAATCCTTTTTCCCCCACCCTCCCTCCATTCCTCTCTGTGTCTCGCTCTCTAGCGAATGCTGCTGTAATTCTTATTCTTATCTACTCGTCAACTGGAGAATGGGAGCTTCTTTACTTATGTGCTCCTGCTTTCCTCTGGGAGGAGGAGACAGAGAAAACATTTTAAAAGACTAAAATTACATGCACGGAAGCAGGCAGGAATAGAAGAAGGATGGAAGGGTGGAGGAAACGTTTAAACTGGAGCAGAAATGTTCACATCAGAGAAGAAGAGAAGATGAGAGAAAGAAACAGATTAATTATTCTAAAGTTATTCACTTTAATTTTAGCTAATCCTGTCTTGGGTGTGTTGTATGTTTCTTGGCTTTCCACAATATCCCCTGCAGGCCGTAGTGGCAGACAAAATGGCTTTTTAAAGAACCTGGATTCTCATACATTCAAACTTGCACATACATGCACACGTATCGACAATTCAGAGAAGCATGTTGACACACACATCTTCTGGCAGCCTCACCCTGCAGACGCTGTCACACAGCGACTGCTCATTAAAAGATTTCATTAGGTTTCAATCCAGCCATAAGTAGGCCAGCCTTGCTGTTACACAGTGAACATTTGACTGAAACATAACTTCAGGAGATATGATATAATCAATGAATCAGTGTGTGACATTATTACAAAATGCTTTCAGCAAAATCTGACAGGAGGAGATTTAACATCACAGTGTTTTCTCACTCATGCTTTAATTTTATTATAAATACTATCATTGGTAACTTTTTTCAGATGTTTCTGTGGCACAAAATCCAAAAGAGTCCAATAACACCCAAGGATACTCAGGAAAATGAAACAGGGACAAAGAGTGGAGGATGGGAGTATATGAAGGCAAACGAATAGTCCAGACTGGGATCTGATTTAATCTAAGCACTGAAATTTTTCTTCTGCACAGATTCATTAAATAAGGAACCCAACCTGCAACAGCTTGTAAAACCACCTTTAGCAACAATACTAGTCTGGACTTTGACTGGACCATTACAACACCTTTGAATCGAATTACCGAATTATCAGCCCTTCACCATCATGCGTTACAGTTGGAATGAGATGTTTGTGATGATATGCTGTGTTTGATTTTCTCCAAAATGTTGGCCAGACATCCCTAACGTGGTGTTAGCTATCCAGTTCAATCAGATGCAGCTCTGCACATTATTTTCTTTTTAGAGAAAATGGTCTCTCCTTCAGCCCTGCAAAAAGAACAATGCTTGTTCTTCTATTATGAATCCTAAAATGTAGCAAACATTCATGCCAACTGAGGCCCGGTCCGTAAGAGATGGAGCTCTTGGGTTTTTTGTCAGTATACCGATGAAGAGCAACAGTTGCTTTGTTAAAAGTAACCAACGTGGCATTATGCTAACACACATCTGTGTGTTCTAGAGCAGCAAACACTGCTGCTTCTACAGCTCACACTGATGATCAATAGATCTGATCAGTAGCACCTGACTGCTGCCTTTTTGTTAAATCTTCCATCTTTATTGAACAGACAAATGGGTTTTATTTGCATACGGTACATCGCTGGATGGCAATAAGGAGCTATCTAGTCCACAAACTGGAACTTTATTGTGGGCAAAGCTGCTGTTCCACTCTTTCCTTATGTGTCTTGCTGCCGTTTCGAATAATATCAGTTATGAAGGTCCAAATATGAAGAAATGTTGGAGATTATCTGGAATTTCAAGTTCGGCCACATCTTTGAAATATGTACGTTCAATGAGTGCCTCCAAGTAGTCAGAATATTGTTAGCCAAAATAATTAGAAGTAAAGGACAGCGAGTTTCACTTTCAGCCTGAAGCATTCAGCATCCTGAGGGGAGTGACCAGTGTGGATGGAGTAGCATGAGATTAACTGATGTCATTAGGTCATTAACTGATGTCATTAGGTCATTGTTGCAGCATTTGAATCCCAGGTGTGTTGATTCAGTAGCCTTCCTCCCTCCCTGTTGGATGGATTAAGGGGGAGTCAGGTTTAGCCTAAACCGGCTCAGTTATGGTTGAGGTGCAAACACACCCTCCATTTCTGCTACCTGTATGACCCCTTCTCTTTTCCAATGGTTATAATCAATCTGACAGAGAGAGGTATCCCAATCCTTGTGATTTTTAGTATAACAATGACCATCAGTGGGCTCTAGATGGATAAACTTTATCAGTTTATTATTTTACTTAGTGCCCCTACACGTGGCACGTTCTGGGGTGGCCGGGCTCTGGCACTCGGTGGTTTGGTCTGGTCTCCCCGGCGGCCCTGTGCCGTTCTGGACCCTTTGTGGGGTGCCTTGAGACGACATTGTTGAAAATAAGCGCCGTTTAACTAAATAATCTGAACTGAAACTTTCTATGTAGTTATGCTGCTATAGGCTTAGGCTGCTGGAGGACATAATGACCACTTTCACCCTCTTCGCTACATTCTCACACTACTCTCCAATTTTGCATTATTTGCTGTTATTTCAGCTTTGTTCTCTTTCTTTTCTCTTCCTGGAAGCTACACCTGGCCTGACTCTGTGTCTACCTGTGACACCTTTCTGGAGAGGGGAATCGTCCAAGCTTCTGCTGGCAACAACTTAATGCTCACCCTCTACCGATGATCCACATGGCCCTGTCTTTCAGTGTTTAACCCTTTCTCTCTCCTAGATATAGCAATTGACTGAGCTTTTACTGTAACTAATTATATGTGCTCTCTTTCAGACTCTAACCTGGCTCAAAGTTTATCTGTTCTTTCTTTCTAGGTGAAACGACTAAAGGAGCTACATCCATTAACATTTACTTTTCCTTCTCATAGAAAGTACTCCTGGATCAGTGCTTCTTTGTTCTCTTTGTGTCTCTGCTCTGTTCTCTCTAACCCCCAGTCAGTCGTGGCAGATGGCCGCTCACACTGAGCCTGGTTCAGGTTCTGCTGGAGGTTTCTTCCTGTTAAAAGGGAGTTTTTCCTCTCCACTGTCGCTACATGCATGCTCAGTATGAGGGATTGCTGCAAAGTCAACGCCAGTGACTGTCCACTGTCTCTACATGCTCATCCGGGAGGAGTGAATGCTGCAAGTCACTGACTGGATGCAATCTGCTGGGTTTCCTTAGATAGAAAATATTTTTATCCAATTTGAATAAATAACTGAATCTGACTGCACTGTTCAATGATTAAGATTAATTGGAATGTATGAACCTGACTTTTGTGAAGTGCCTTGAGACGACATGTGTTGTGAATTGGCGCTATATAAATAAACTGAGTTGAATTGAATTGAATTGAGTGGTACATGCGTATACATTACATGCGATAGCTGCTCTGCTCATGTTGCAGAATGTTACAACAGGCCCCCCAAAATTGTGGCAGACTCATAAATCTTGTTATCAAACTGATTATGCTCCAAATGTATAGGATGGTGATGAGAGAGCACCATTTTCTAAGGCCTCATGTCTACTAACACCACTGGCATATATCCAATAATGGGTTGTGAATGTGAATTTCACAACCTGAAAAGATCTTTAAAAATAAAGTTGAAAAATTTGTTTTAATTAATTTTAATAAAGATTCACCTGTTTGCATTTCTGAAGATGATGATAAAAGGGCAACCAGGTGGTGATTCTGATTTTCAAGCACATCTAAAGTCACAAAGTGAAACAGGAAAGTTGTGTGGCCTTCAGGGAGGAGTTGAGACAGGCTCTTGGTGGCAAGGAGGTGCTTCCAGACGACTGGACAACTACAACTAATGTTATCAAGGAGACAGGTAGGACAGTACTTTATATGTGCCCTATATGGAAGAAGGGTTGATAAGAAGACTTGGTGTGGAATAAAGAAGTGCAGGAGTGTAAGGATCAGAAATCAGCTAAGAAAAAGTGGGACACTGTGAGGACTGAAGAGAGTCACTAGGAGTACAGGGAGACTTAGCGTAAAGTGAAGGTAGCATTAGCCAAGGTCAAACAAAGGGCATATAGTGACTTATCTGATAGCTTGGGCAATAAGGAGGGAGAGAAGGATTTATACATGTTGGTGAGGCAGAGAGACAGAGATGGTAAGGATGTCAAGCAGTTTAGAGTGATTAAGGATTGAGATGGAGATGTACTGACAGGTGTGATAGGAAGATGGAAGGAGTAGTCTGAAGAGTCGATGAATGAGTAAAATGAGAGAAAACAGAGTGGAAGAAGTGACCATTGTGGATCAGGAAGTAGCAAAGATCAGTGAGAATTAAGTAAGGAAGGCGGTATGGAGGTATGGAAGTGTCTAAGAGAGACAGCAGTAAAGTTTTTGACTAAACTGTTCAATGAGATCTTAGAGAGAGAGAAGATGCCTGAAGAATGGAAGAGACATGTGCTGGAACCAACTTTCAAGAACAAGTGAGATGTGCAGAGTTGTGGCAACTGCAGAGGAATAAAGCTGAGTCATGCAAAGAGGTTATGTGAAAGAGTTGTGGAAGCTATACTGAAGTCAGAAGTGAGCATCTAGGAGCAGCAGTATAGTTTAATGATAAAAAAGTACTACAGATTCAATATTTGCTTTAAAGGTTGATAGAGAAGGTCAGAGGGAGTTGCATTGTGTTTTGATGACATTATAATCTGTGGTGGGAGAAGGGAACAGGTGGAAGAAATCTTAGAGAGATGGAGGTTTGCTCTGCACAGGAGAGGAATGAAGGTTAGCCAGAGCAAGACAGAATACATGTGTGTGAACAAGAGGGACCCAAGTGGAGCCGCAAGGTTACAGAGACCAAAGATAAAGGAGGACAATTTTAAATACTTAGGGTAAACAATCCAGAGCAACGGTGAGTGTGAAAAGAGGAAGAAATGTGTCAAGTTTGCTGTGTGATAACAGAGACAAATTAATCTCTTTAAAATGCATCCTGGAATTTTTTCGGTGTTGTTTTAATTATCTTGTAATAAAAGGGGACAAATACTGCCTTTACACAAATATGCTTCTTATTAAAACAATCTTAAATAATAAGATACTGTCCCCAATATTCTCCACAAAACACTGGTGCAGCTAGCTCAACCATATTTTAAACCGAGAAGAAATGTTTGAAACAACTCAAATGTTTTAATACAGACATCTGGATGTTGTTTTTATATATTTGTAAAAATTATATATTGAGAAATAAATATGTAAAATAGAAACATTTAGAGATTTTATTATTAAATGAATGAACATTTATCACCACATAAACACACACAAAAGTAGTGAAAGCTGGTACTGCTGGGAATCAATTCCCAGGTACCGGGCATCGGGTACGGTATCGGTTCAAATGTGAAAGGTACTTATCCCTAATGGTGAGTAACCAAAATTTATTTTCTTCTCCCTTTCCTTCCATGAACATAAAACCACAAAGGAGGAACACAAGAAATGCAGCTTATAGTATAGAGGTCTTCTCTTGGATGGCTCAGATGTTGCTGGTTCATGCTGTGCAGGCCTCTGTCCCTCCTTCAGCAAACCAATGATAATGAGCCACACCTTAACCTTCTCTGGTCTCCTCAGACACTTGAGCTCCTTAAACCTTGGATAAGGTGCTGTGGCAACCCTGAGTCAAGTAATGTGTATTTTTTCTTTGCGTTTCTCCATTTCTGTAATGGAGGTCTTCTTAAATTTTGTCATGTATGTTGGGTCATCCTCAGAGACTTCCATGACAAAATGCTGGCAGCACCACTGAGCAGGAAACAATCTTCTCTCCTCCCAGGAGTTCAGTTATGTACCTGCAGTTTGAGAAAAATTGAATCAGTGACTTCCATTAACAAATAAACACACATACAGACATCTAACCCTCACACACTAGGACTTAACCTTATTCACTCATTCCCACACATCCACCCAGACACACTACTTCTGACAATGACTCATTTTCATTAAGAAACAAACATGCCATTAATGACTCCAACACAGTTTCCAACTTCTTCAGCTCATCCAGCTCACCGTGCATTGGCATTGTGACACTGGTGAAATGCTCAGACAGTACATCTCTCAGTGATTCATGATTTCGCAGAACATTTCCTGTGTGAGTCTCTTTTTTCGGAAAAGCTGCTTTTTCAGCTCCACTGTGTTTGGCGGATCGTGCTTAAAATGGCCTACAACCTTTTTGCTTTTGGCTAATGCGCTATTGAACGGTCTGCTCTGTAGAGAAACAATAATGGCTTGCTGGACGCTATGCACAACACAGGGCATATAATAAGGGTATAATAAGGGTGGTCATTTATGTTCAGTGTCTCACTCTCTGGCTACCAGCATGAAGTTCTTAGTGTACGTGTCTATGAAGTATCTTTCCTCTACCTTCCTAACAGACAGAGGATGTGACTGAAGTTTCCACTCTGGCCCTAATTTAACGTGGGTTTACTTACAGGTGACTGTGATTACTTACAGACGTCTAGTAGTCCCCGTTTAGTGTCACAGTGTTTGTTCCTCCCAAAGTCCACTCTGCTCGCATTAACCTTGACAGCAGACTTTGTTTCCCATCAATCCTATTTTTGGAAAATTAAAAAAAGAGAAGGCATGAAAAGAATACCTTAAAAATTCCTTTAAAACGTATTTTAAAAATAAAAACCCTTTATTTCTCAGCACTTAATGCCTAGAAGGCCTGAAAATCAGAGCCTTAATTGTTAGCTGTTACATGAGCCCAAGCTTACAACCACATGCAAAGACAAGAGGACATAAATAACTCACAGGGATGCTTGGAAAAACTCTGTAGTAATGCAGGTTGACAGTACTGGGAATAGAAAAACATGACCAAAGTATATTATCGCTCAGAAAAAGTGGTTAGATATGTTAGGTGAGTAAGATGATAATCCAAAGGAGATAAAAAAGCACATCCGAATGCAAAATGGTGAAGCAAAGCATAAGAAAAGGAAAAGAAGACTGATTCATCTGTGTTAAAAAAGTAGAAAAAGAGCTCTTTTAAGAGCAAATATGTCTAAAAGACACTGAGTTAGAAAGGAAAGATTTAAAGATAAAAAGAAGGAAATAAACAAGAAGAAAAACATGATAAAGAAACAACACATTTAATTAAATGTAGTTTTATTTATTCATATAACTTTACAGAACAAAAACATTTGATACACAGAAACATAAATACAGACATATTTACAGTCAGCTACTAATATTCCAACTCAATCCTAGTAATTAAACAATGCAGTCAAGTTTAATATTTAAAGTGGTTAGAAAGTTTTTCTATATCTTGCTGGTTACACTGAGCTTTTTTTACACTTGAAGCAGTCACTCATATTGAACAGCATTAATAGTCACAAAATTGGAGAAAGAGGAATAAAGATAATTTTCAGTTAAAAGGAGGAGCCTGAATTTTGGATTGAAAATCAAGTCAACAAAAAGCATGGGTGGGAGTTTTGGTATCCCCTTATTGCTCCAGCATATTCCAACCTAAATTATTCCATTTCTCTCATATATATACACATGTAACAGACCTTTGTGTGTTTAGCACAGACATGGTGAGATGTTGTCTGGATCAGTCAAAACAAATCAAATCATTGTCACACCAAGCCCATGAAAATCCCGTATAACACTTACTTTCATGCAACACCCCCACATTCACACCAATAAATCCATTTACCGTCTGTAGTTTGCTGGTATTTCACTGGCATTTTAGAGAGCTGTAAAAAGGCGAAGGGTTTTCCACCTGAGGCGACCGCTGCATTTTGATTCAGCACCTTTGAACCGCTCTGTCTCAGAGCTGACATGAAACATCGAGTGAAACGTCAAATGCCCTGCTAACACTTGTCGCTCTGATGTCACCCGGGCAGTGAAGAAATCTCTGATGTGATGTGAAAGTACACTCTGGGCCCCTGTGGTCCCGTAAAGCCTTATTCTCCCTTGTTCACTATGATCTGTGGCTCAGCAGCGATTTGGACTCCAATGATGAATCCAAGGGATAATGACAGGGCCCAAGGATTAACCTGTATTGTGCATCAAATGAACCAGTGAGAAGCTTTTTATTCCTTAAACCATCATATGAAATGGGTCCCTTCAACAACCGTCTAACAGAATGACAATGACAGAATTAATATAACCTAAATTGGCCCAGGGAGTACAAAAACTTTCTCACACTGGAATTAATCCAGTTCTCTCTTCCATTAGGGGTCTCTGAGGTACTTTGCAAAAGATCTAATGCACTGGTCTGATTCTCTCATCTGCAATTCAGGATCCGAGACAAAAATATAATCGAAATCCTATAAGATTAGTGCCAAATTGCCAGACCATACCTCTACTTCAATATAAGTTAAAAATGGCAAAATATGAAAGGAATTATTGTCTTTATGAATTTGCCTTTTTGTCTGACTGAGCTGTATGTTTAGAGCTGTTGTCCTGCGGGAAGCTGACCCTTCGTCCCACTCTCAAGTCTTTCGCAGCCATAAACAGGTTTTCTTCCAGCTCACAGGTATCAGTCATCAATTCCACATCTCTGGTGCAAAACCTTCTATAAGTGAACAAGATCACATTTTCTTTTAATGAGGAATATGTGACTGTGAAAGATGAAAAAATATATAGCTTTACACAGCAAACATGGGGTTGCAATAAGTTTGGCATTGTGGCTTTTTAAGCACCCCACACTGATCCCCCTGCTCTTCATGGCCAACATGTCCTGTTTTTGCCTTACTGTTAACACATTGTGTTTTAAAACTGGACTTTCTGCCAGTTGCCATGTCTCATATACACTTACTAATGGAAGCATCTCCTTTAAATGTAAATATTTCTAGTCATTTTTATGTTCCATTTGTACAGTTGTTCATGTCAGAACCAAGTCTAATGTTATTTTCCTCCTTACAGTTCACTGAGACCACAGCTGAGCTGCTTATGTAATCTCATTACTCTAATGGACTGCTTAGGAGGTCATTTCTCCAATATATTTGAACAACATCGCCATTTACAAATTCACCTGTAATGATGAAAATATAATTAAGAGCAGCTGCAGTTAATGCTCCATGCAATTTGACAAGATGAGAGTTTCATTCTGTCCAAACAGAAGAAAATGTGCAACATAAATGCCTTTATGCTAAACTAAAAGTGACAAAAGTCAGGTGATGTTTAAAAACGGTTTGGATAGATTTAATTAAACTCCTGACTAAAACCTTAAGACTAGCGTATAATTTATAAGAAATCCAGGTTGTAAATATATTTATACACTTTTACCCAAAGCGACTTACAAATAGGGATATAACAAGGCAGTTATTACCAAAGCCAACAATACACTATTTACAAGGAAGACTACTAGACCCCTTTTCCACCAACGTGGTTAGGAAAGTGATTTCGAACTGGTGTCCTGTGTTTTCACCAAAAAAAAGGGCGCAAACTATAGTTCAACTCGGGCACTGCAGAATGCTTGGTTTTCCTGCGCACCCAAGTTAAAGTTAGCAGCAACAAAAACAAGAGGTATGGTAGCGAAGACCAAGAAAATACTGTTCTACTATGCTTTGATTCCACTTTGCATAACACCCATTGTTGTTGTTGACACATCCTTGGTTCCCAAAACTGGTGCAAACGCACCTCTATTCTCAAAACAACTAAGTGTTTGGTCGTCCCGAGCAGGCACAGAGTTCAGGCGGGCGGCCAGGAATGCCTGGCGAACCCTCAGAGGCCGAAGCGGCGCCTGGCGAACCCTCAGAGGCCGAAGCGGCGCCTGGCGAACCCTCAGAGGCCGAAGCGGCGCCTGGCGAACCCTCAGAGGCCGAAGCGGCGCCTGGCGAACCCTCATCTCTGCGTTCAGAAGCCAGAACGAGGACAAACTGTTCCTTGAAGACCCCAGAGACAGGATCCGGCGGTGCTTCCTCCTCGAAACCCTCGTCGCAGGGTTCAGAGGCCAGAACGAGGACCATTTTCCCACTGAACCCCTGGAGGCTAGGAGCTGAAGCGTCGGCGGGACCCTCGGTGGCGTGAGCCGAGGCAGGCTGTGGTGTGTCAGGCTTGAGTTCCGTGAGCACCCCCCAGAGAAAACTGAGAAGGTCCTCAGGACCTGGAAGTAGAGGCAGCCCGCCCTCGGGGCCCTCCGAAAGTTCTACAGCGCTTTGGAGACCTGGCGTGGACTGCTCTGCAGCAGCAGCAGCTCCCTGGAGTCCTGGCGTGGACTGCAGCAGCAGCAGCTCCCTGGAGTCCTGGCGTGGACTGCTCTGCAGCAGCAGCAGCTCCCTGGAGTCCTGGCGTGGACTGCTCTGCAGCAGCGCTCTTGTGGCTTGGTGTTGGTGAAGGTGGACAGTAAAATTGCCTTACTGCCGTTTCATAATCCCCCTCCATCTGCCTGATCCTCTCCATCAGCTCCGGAGAAGAATACATGAAACTGGTCCTCCTAAAAGTCTTGATCTGGCGGGCAAAAAACCTTAATCGCTCCTCCAGCTCGTCAGGTGTTGCCTCAGAACACCGGGCTGGAGCGAGCGAAGACGGCATGGGCGGAGGTGCAGCGAGCCTGGGAGATGGTGCTGTGGCAGGCAAAGAAGCGGGCTTTCTTGCTGCAGCCCTCCTGCCAGCAAGCAAGGGAGTTCCCACTCCAGACATGACGGCAGCAGCCGTGAGAGACTCCTCGCCAGCTGAAACACAGGAAGGTGCTCCACGCAGGCGTTTCTTGCGACGGGAAGAGGGCGATGACTTCACTGCCGGACCAGAGTGCACAGCCAGGGGAGCAGGCGGAGAACGGCACTAAACCGCTTCGCGCTCCATCTGCTCCAGCAGCAGTGGAGAGGGCAACAGCTCCTAATCCTTGGGCAGGTTCCTCATTGCCTCCTCCTTCTGCCGCTGAACCCAGAGATCCAAGGCATCTGCCTTCTGCTTGTCTGCGGGGTCCGTAGTTGGCGGAATCATTCTGTTAAGATCTGTGCAACGGAGGAACCCCAGAATGCAGATGAGGAGGCAGCGTGATGGTAAATGAAAATTTTATCAACAAAAACTCACTCTCATAAGAGGCAGGAACAAAACAGAAGCAGGCTGGCTTGACAGGCATGGCATGGTCCACAAAACAAGACATGAATGGAGACACAATGATTCCGCCATGACTAACAGAACAGGTGTGTATATATGGAGTGAAAACCAGGTGGAGCAAGAAGACAGATTGACAAGGTGCAGGTGAACCAGATAAAGATGATTAACAGAACAGAACGTGGCTGGAGCAAGAACAGAAACTCTTGAATACAAACAAAAACTAAAGCATGACCAGAACCAAAAACCAAACTTGACAAAACATGAACAAGACTAAAACATAACCAGAAAAATAATAAACAAAGCATGATTCAAAAACTGTGAGAAATATAAGAAAAAAACAGAAATCAAAAACCAAACAACCCCAAATCATAACACACATGAAAAAAGTCTGGATTGTCATGAGCTTGATGTAGGCACTGCTAGCCAGCAACCTCTTGATGACCGGCGGACTCATGACATAAGCCTTTGTGAAACGTTCAAGTAGATGGGATACATTCAATTCAGCACTTTGTAGGCTAACATCAGTGACTTGAATTTGATGCAGACTTCTAAGCATAGCCAGTGAAACTCAGCAAACAGAGGGGTGATCTTTTAGACTGCAGTAGTATGAGAAGCAGCGTGATCAGATGATCTGGCCCAGTCAGGTGGTGTAAATGGCAAAGAAAAGAGGTACCAGTACTTAGCCTTAGGGGACCCCAGTGGTGCATCAAAGAAGAGTATCAAAATGCAAATAGAAGATACAAAAACAAGAGACTGAGAAGGTTAATTATTTTAAACTGCATTAAAAATTTCTAAATCTGTGTAAAACTCAAATTTGATGTCATGTAATTCATTCACACTCTTATCACCAACGAATGACAAAAGTAAGTAAAGTCTTTGAACATAGCGAGATAGAACAACAATACCTCACTGCATATGTAACTATTGTTACAAAATAGGTTGAGGACAGTTTAATTTTCTGTCTAGAAAAAAGTAATCTGGAAATTCTTGGTGACTTTTTCCTTTAATGCAACAATGGAGCTTAAGGTTGTGCAGGAACACGAAAACACGCCTGGCTACAAGGATGTTGTAGTGCAGCACTTCTCAACTGTTCAGGGTTAATCACCCCTTTACTGACAAGCCATGACAAGGTCAAGGAAATTTTTTTGTTTATTTGCACATTTTTTCACCTTTTCAAGCGTTAATCATATGGCTGACATAACAAATATTTCAACCCTGTAGCTGTTTCCATTCATACAAAATAGTCAAAATGCTGAAAAGTTTTGTTTAAAAACTCCAATTAAGTATATTTAGCTGAGAATCATCCCACTGAACTAGAACCAATACCACACTAAAGAATTAAATCTCTTTCTTTAATCGAAACTCTCATCCACAAACTGACTAAATGAATAAAGACAAATAACAGTTCAGAAGCATTCAAGTTAATATATGTGTATATATTTTTTGATTTGATTACCTATGAATAGCTAAATAGTGCAATTTATTGTGCTTTAATAAATAATGATAATAAAAAAACTTACTAAGTTCAACCTTGCCTGTTAATGGGAGAACTGAGCATGGTTTTGAATATGGATAAGATCCCAAACGTTTTATGGTTTAGTAGTTAAAGCGACTCTGAGGTCAGTGTGAGCATCCAGTCTGCTTTGGTGTTTTGAGCCTGAGCTGAGAAGCCAGTGGGTAGGGAAGGATACTCCAGAATGAAGAGAGGCTTAGAGAGGCTCAACAATTTTAAATTTCAGCATGTGGTCATTTCATAGCTCCACCAGCTGAATTCCAAAGGGGTCACGCATCCAATCATCCCTTTGTTTCTCAGGAAAATAGCATCTGATATGTTCTTCCACCATGCTCAGTAAGCACTAAACAAAGTTTAAATGTCTTCTACTTTGATGTTTGTCAACTGACAAAACAGAACATTATTTCTACCTAGGATAAGGAGTTTGAACTTTTGATCAGTTGGATGAATAGCCTGCATGTGTTTAATCTAGTTTTTAATTATTTTTCTACTCTACTTGCCTTGTCCCTTATTCCAGTTTCTTCTTTTTGAATTTTGAAGCTCAACGTACAACCTGATTATGATCCAGTACTCTGGAAAGGCAAATGCTTTCTTCCCTGGTCTTCATAGTATATAGATCAGGTGTTTACTTACATTTTCCTCACTAGTTAGGGTTAGGTTATAACATCCTTCCTTTTAACACAGCTTTGTTTTGTCTTTGCTTAACTGCCAGTTAATATTAAGGTGAAATGTTGTTGGCTGAAGTGATTTACTGAATGTCTCATTTTTTCCTCTCTTGATTTTAGCCTCACATCATGTCGCATAGGAACCAAAAATAGCCGTCCATCCTCTGTGGGATTAAGAAAGGACAGATGATATCTGAAGTGGTGCAGAGTCTTGGCACACACACACACACACACACACACACACCACACACACACACACACACACACACACACACACACACACACACACACACACACACAGTGTAGTGTGGCTATAGAAACTCAAGTGGTTTAGCAAGGAACTTTGGGATTTAAAAGATACTAGATTTATGTGAAGGGATTATTGTGAAGCTATTCTTCCCATATTTTCACCTTCATTGTGAGCAGGGTCAATGGGGTTTCTGCCTTCTGAATTGTATTTTAATATTGCTGAAATCCCAATATAACTCACATGCGATTCTGTGGCAGTCATCAGAAAACCTAATTAATCTGGAATTCTGACAGAAAATTTCTAATTGCAACCAAATCACTTTAGGGGTGAAAAAGATCCAAGTGCATTCAGACATAGTCCGCTGAAAAAACACTGACTGACTGAGGTTCTGCTGCTAATTAGGTTGTATGTATTTCTATGGAAGTCATAAAGACAACTCGTAGTCACAGAATGCAAAAGTTGACAAACGATGAACCATGTTTCACTGTAGGATGAGGCCTTTAAGCAACCACTGTAATACAATATTTGTCTGGTGTGTCAGATCACTTCATATTTTAACTACTGGCATTCTTGAGTATTTAATTGAAATGTTATCAACTAAAGCAGTAGATCAGAAATTTCTGAAAATCACAGATAAGTTATTTTAACACATGAAAGCAAGTGCCTCCCACTGAATTTGACTGTAAAATGTCAAATAAATTTTGATAAAATAAAAATCAAGACAAAGCATGAGAAATAAGAGGAAATATGTCAATATGTACGGTTGAACAATAACAGTAAACCAGGATGTTAGTATCCATGTTTTAACTAACAGTTGAAGGAAGCAAGGAAAGAAATGACCTTAAAACAAACTCTGTCATGATTTACTCATCACTTTTCATCTCTTATCTTTACTGACTGGAAGCTCTATCTATCTGCTGTGTTCACTCTGTCCTCCCATCATCCATTTATCTGCCTCCATCTTTGTAGTGCATCTGACTGTTGATATTCTGACCTTTCAAACAGCTGTTCTACCTCTCCCACATGCACACATTCACACACAGCCTGTGGCGTGGCATTATCTCGCTGGCATTAGAGAAACAGCCTTGGGTGTCTGTGCCCTCATGCCATGCTGTTGACATTTGAAGCTCTAAAAGCTCAACACACAAACCCACCTCTCTCTCTTGTCTGTCCCACTATATCTCTCTGTCTTGGACACACGAGAAGAAACTCTGCACATTGATAGGCACAATAAGACACACAGTGACACATACATGCTACTTGCTTGAGGTACGAAGAGTCTCCAGAACATGCCAAACATCTTTTGATTCAATTCAATTCAATTCATTTAATCCTATTTTTTCATTCCTGCAATACCTAATTATTATACATTCAGAGAATTAGCAACATTTAAGTGACTCATCAACTCTGATCAATGAAAAATGTTAATTTGGGGAAAGAAAAGAGAAATTTGAAACAGAAATACAGCTTACTCATGCAGTACCTGCAGGGTGCATGAAGTGTACACACAGTACAAGGCAAGATATACTTACAAGGTACCCATAGGAGTGCTTACTGAGCACATATAGGGTACATAAAGGAAATGGTACTTGGCATATATGGGGTACTTACATACCTAATCACAGAGTATCTACTAAGTACTTACAGGTTCCCTATGAGATAGGTACTACCAGGTAGCTATGTGATACATAAAGGATATGTATTGAGTACTGGGTCTGCTGTGGCTTAAAGAAAAATAGTAGTCTGGAAACTGGAGGGTTGTGACTGATTCCAGCTTCCATCTCCCACATTTTAAAGCGAGTAGTAGTATGTGAGTGCGTGAGAGTTTTTGTGTGGGTGGGGCATGGTGTGTGTGAAGCGTTGTGAGTGTTAGATACCTTTAAATAAACAAATCAGGTAAAACCTGCCAAATCCTCTCTGCTAATGACAGTTTATTGCACTATTGATACTTGTTTGGTCTCATTTATTGAAGAGTTCAAAACCAAAAAGGAAATGAGTCATTATTCAACTTAATGACAAGTGTCAGTTCTTTATTAAAGCTAACTCTGGTGGCCATTGTTATGGAAATTCTTTTATTTAGTGCTCCAAAGTATTCCAAAGTGCTGTGAACTTTCATTTACCCCTCTCCTCTGACCTCCATTTTATGGAGGGGGTCCTGGTGCCTGCCTGCGGCTTCTGGCTGATCGGATTCGAACTATTTGTCTTCAAATATATCTGGGTGAGAAGTTGCTCTGTATGATATAATGTATATCATTTTTTATTACACATTAACCATCATCTCCTAATTAATTGATTAGGTTCCGGAGTTGGGAGAAGGAAGGACATCGGCTGAGGGCCAGTTTACCCTGTAAAGGTATACAGGGAGGGTTTTATTGGTAACAATAAGACAAGCAAAACAAAGGGTTTTGCGGGTGGTTTTTAGCAATTTTCTACACCTTATAAAGGAGAGAAAGCCAGTGGGCAGACGTGCCGCTGAACAGGTAAATAGGCTATAGCTAAATGGGTTCCGGAACCTCAAGGGCATAAGGGGTGCGTCCTTCTCCAGACTCTGTGATTTATAAAATAATGAAAGGAAAAGGTGGGGCTTAGGCTGCTGGAGGACATAATGACCACTTTCACCCTCTTCGCTACATTCTCACACTACTCTTCAATTTTGTATTATTTGCTGTTATTTCAGCTTTTAACTTTGTTCTCTCTTTTCTGTTCCTAGAAGCTACACCTGGCCTGACTCTGTGTCTACCTGTGACACCTTTTCTGGAGAGGGGCTCGTCCGAGCTTCTGCTGGCAACAACTTAATGCTCACCCTCTACCGATGATCCACATGGCCCTGTCTTTCAGTGTTTAACCCTTTCTCTCTCCTAGACATACCTACTGACTGAGCTTTATCTGAGTTTATCTGTTCTTTCTTTCTAGGTGAAACGACTAAAGGAGCTACATCCATTAACATTTGTGACGCGCCACGGCAAAACCAGAAAAAACGGAGAAAATGAGGAAAACCGTCAATTTTTAAAAAATGGTTTTTTTCGTTTTATTGAAAAATGTGCAAGTTGAAATTATGAAAGATCCGCTCAATTCTTTAAATAACATTTTTGGAGGTTTTAAATGGTAAATTTTGTTTTAAACTTGGCTTTTTTGAGCCTAAAACTCAGCCAGTTCGTATTTACATTTTGGGGGGGGAAAATCCTCAGCTCATTTCTGTAGCGGCTTTTTTGGCTCCACGCTGGCTTTTTTTTCCCTTGTCGACCAAATAACCAGCGTGCTTAAAAACCTCGTGGCTACTTAACAGCTCCTGTGAAAAACAATGTATTTCTTCACGATGGACCAAGCTCAACTTGTTGCAAACGAACTGAATCGCGGCTGTTACAGCGCTTCGCTGTGGAAGTACATTTTCCGGTACCGTCGTCGGAATCAGAATCAGAAGGAGATGAAACGGAAGATGATAGCGACTTCATTACTTTGGAGAACATTCCTAGTTTGCAGCTGTCTTCAACCCAAGACGAGGATGACGAAGAAAGCTTTGGACTGGCGGCTGAGGAGCTAGAATGTAAGATATCAGAAGCTATTGCCATCACAACATTTGAGTAAAGTGACTGTCCACTGTCTCTACATGCTCATCCAGGAGGAGTGAATGCTGCAAGTCACTGACTGGATGCAATCTGCTGGGTTTCCCTTTAGATAGAAAAACTTTTTTAATTTTTAAAAAAAATAACAGAATCTGTCTGCACTGTTCAATGATTAGGATTAATTGGAATGTATGTACCTGAGTTTTGTGAAGTGCCTTGAGACAACATGTGTTGTGAATTGGAGCTATATAAATAAACTGAAACTGAATTGAATAGAATTGAATTGTGTAAATGTGCTTTAATTTGGGAAGATAAGTTTGGTTTTCCACAGGGTGAAAGTTTTGAGTGTAAATAAGTTAATAGTTAAAAAAAAATGTTAAATAGTTTAAAGTGAAAACAGTTGATGGAGAGACAGAGACGCTTCTTCACCATGCCCTGAAAGAGAGGTCTGCTGCCTGCTTGCTTCAAATGACAGTGTGGGGAGTTTCCACCAGAACAAAACCAAAAGGTACTGGCCCCAAAACCCCACTGAGATGGACAAGGGGGCCAGAAGAGCGATACACTGGTTTTAATTAAAAAGCAGTTTTATGCGGGCAGAAGAAGAGAAACAGGCCGGAGCAAAGTTTTTCTTGAGAAGTTAAAGTGGACAAGGAAGGAGTGAATGTCCCCAACACACCGGGAAAAAGGGCTTGGTTTTTTTTTTTTGGACTGATAGAGGACTTGGTGCCATGACAGTCGAGGGGGTCGACAGATCGATTAAAAAAACTGATGGGGGAAAGTACAAACACACCATTTGCATAAATCTTTCCTTTTTCTGCAACGAACCCCCTTATTAACCGCTGCTCATGTGACGCTTGCTTGACGTTGACAGATATAGGGGTTAAAAATTTTTTAGGGTTTAGAAAAGTATCTTCAAAGGGTGAAAAACTTAGCTCATTTGAATTTTCCCATTTATTTTTTTTTTAGAGGCAAATTATTTTTATCGTGGAATATTCAGGGTGAATTATTCTAGTTATTAAAAGTTATTAAAAAAGCAGAGAAAGAGTTACATTTTCCAAAAACTCAGCAGTAATCATGTGTTTTCTGTTATTTTCAGGACAGATCTCATGAAGGAACATTTTTAAAAACTCATCATGCGAAACACCTGACTCTCCTTCATATTGTTTTCTGTTGTCAGGTTTTGTATCCCAAAAAATCTAATGGGAAGACCTCATTAAAACAGGCTTAGTTCTAATGCAGATGTCTTCATACAGTCTCTGACACAGTACTTACAGTGGGCTGCAGTTTTTGCCGCAAGTGCTAACTTACGCTTATGGAAAAGTACAAATTCATTGTTTTTTAAAGCTGCTGCGGGAAAGAGGTTATATTAGTTTTTTTTTCTTCCCTCTTCTGATTCATGCAGCGTTTTGATTTAAACTGTACCTTATATCAGGTCCTGACGTAAACTATGAAAGGCCTGGTTTCGCAGGTTTTCTTTCCCCTTTGGGGAAGGAAAGGAAATCTAATCAGTTCTGTGTTGCATAGAAATATTCAAACATTGGTTTTTTCTAAGATATCACCAGCTAAAACTTTTAAATCTTTTAAGAGAAAATTGGTGTAGTTAAAACACATTTTTCCTTGGGGAAAAAAAACCTATAAAATGAAATGGAAAGAATTGGTTATTTTAAAGGTAAAAAAAGAATCTGATTGGACAGTGGTCCCAAAAACAAAAAAAAACTAATCTTTTGTTCCCTAAAAAGACTCTGCATAGAAAAGGCCTTCAGGACTGGGGAATTATTTCCCACCCAGTAAAAAAATTTTTAAGCATGTTTTTCCTTATTTAAACCAGATCTTTTTTGTTTTTTTTTTTAGGATTTTTTTTTTTAGCATAATGTTTATCTGAAGCTTCTTTTAACGGGTTTAAAGAGCAAATTTTGATCTGAGGTAAATTAGGAGCTGTGACTAGTCATTTTTTTTTTTTGATTATTGTCCAAGTAGAAATATACACTAACAGGTCTGGGGATATTAAACCCAATCCTTCAATCTCTGCAGAAAGCTAGCATCTTTTTTAATGCAGCAGTACTCAACCGGGGGTTCCTGGAACTTTTGAAGCCCGGGGAGCCACAGATTTTGGGTCCATAAAATTATAATACTTAATTAAAGGTAACCGATTCCTATTAAAAAAACTAAGCCAATGATGAGTTCCAGTCATTTGGGTAGTTTTGACATGCAAAAATACTCAAATGTTTACTCTGGGGAAACAGATTGGGGCTGAAGAATTTTTTTTGGAGCCAAGGCTAGGATTCTTTATAATGGGGAATAAAGAGAAGTAAAATCCTTTATTTTAGGAAAAAAAAAATAAATAAAAGGTATCTCAACACTAAAAAGGATGGTCGGGGGTCAAAAATACAGTCTCCTTGTTTTTTTCTTAGGGGGGTTTTTAAAGATTAAAAAAATACTTGGGAGTACAAAGGTACACAAGGTAAATTTCAGATTACTAAGGAATAAAAATATTGACACATTTATCAGCATTTAGATAAATTAAAGAGGGGTTCTAGTAAAAATTTTCTCCCAAATCTCAAAAAGTAAATAGCCCAAAATTTAAAGAAAAGTGTTGGTTCTCCTTTTTAAACGTTATGTGGAACAAAGTCCAGTTTTGGAGTCAAGCTTCTTATCTAATTTTTGGTTAAGTTTAACACTGCAGTTTTTTTTTTTGGGTATCCATAAAGATGTCAATGCTGACTTAAAATACTTCTTTGCATTTAACCTGAGCAGAGAAATTTTTGAGTACAGCTGGATCAAATTGAGCAAACAAAAAGAAATTATAACAATAACTCTCAGGATTGGGATTATTATTTATACAGAGTTACAGTAAAGAAATTGACAAAAGGGTTCAGCATCAGTAAATTGGATTCAAAGTTAGAGAAACTTTTGCTGTGCTTCTAGATAGTTTGAGATCTTTTTTTTACTATGTGCACTCATTTTAAAAAGGATCCTAAGATTTATATTTAAAATTGATCAATTGCAGCATTAAGAGATATGGCTGAGGAAAACTATTTTGAAAAAAGATTTTTTAAAAATTTCTTTGAATTCTTGTAAGCTTCAAATTTTGTCCATTTGTCTGTCTTAGATGTTTTTTTTTTTGTTTTGTTGGACTGAATGTTTTTGTGTTGCATGACATAATAATGCATGTTTAGAATAATTTTAAATCCCAGATTGATTAAAACCTTGAGTTTTCAGGAGAATTTAAGAAGCAGCTTGTTTCTGAGGTAGGTGTGTTAACAGTTTTTCAGTTTTAAGGTACATTAAGATGGGGTTGGGAAAAAAAACTGTGGGTCCCGCCTATAAGCTGCCCATAAGAGGTTAGTTCTGCCTGACTCTGCCTCTATCAGGTTTTTTTTTCACGTCTTTGTTTCATGGTGAAGGCCCGCACCTCCCTTCCTGAGGTTTTTAAAAACCCGTTTAAGAGACAATAGAATCAAAATCTTGTAGTGATTTTTCCTTAACATTTTTTTTGATAATAATTAAGGATGTAGCATGACATTTAGATTTATGTGTTTTTACTATTAAAAGGTTTCATGAAATAGTTTTAAATAATTTGAATAATTGTTTTGCATGAAGGGTCATTGGTGATTTATTAGGTTAAAAGTTTTCCCCGGGGGCCCTTAAAACTAGCTGACTGATATGCTAAAAGTAAGGAATATTTTTGATAAAAAATCTGAGTCATGACTTCAAATTGGTGAGAATTATTTAACAAATTAACTTTGTAGAGTTTATGCATCGAAATTACATTGGATGTCCTTAATCAAATACTCATCTTCATAAAGACAAATCAGGATGATATGTAAAATTCTAAGTGAGACATTGATGAACTGCACAAAAATGAAGTTTGCGTTTTGTTTTTAATCGAACTGAATTACAGTTTAAAAAATCTGGATTTTTTATTTTTTTTGTTGCGTTTTTAATTTCATAGTGTCACCTTTTTCAGAATTCATTTCTGTGGTTTTATGTAACGTGATCCTGGTGAATAGAAGGTTTTTTTTATACTTTTTGCTGGATTGTCGCATGGGTTGGACCCTGCGCCAGAAAGAGGAATGTCAAAAAGAATTTCAAAAGTTTTTGCACCCTGGGAAAAGGGTAGCTCATACCTCCAGTGAGGACTTAGTGACAAAGCGAAAGAGACGTTGTACTTTGTTTATATAAAAGGTGCATAGTTCCCTAAGATCACAGTCTGAAAACCTGTCTGAAAGTATGGTTGGGTTCTTTTGTGAAATTTTTCATCTCCCCCAGATTAGACCCTTTTTTTAAAATTTTTTTGGGGGTTTTTGAAAACATGGAAATAAAAAAACCTGTAATCAGGGGCCTTTCCCAAACATCATATTCCTTTTTTTTAAAATTCAAAATATTTTGCTGAGGGGCCCTGCTAGTAACTAGGGGATGAGAAGATTAAATTTTTTTTTGATTTTGAGGATGTTTTTTATGAAGTTCGTGTAATTAAGCCCCAGGCTTAGAATGGGCTTTGAAATTAAAAAATTAGCCAAGAGTTGTGAAGGGGTTCTGCTTATGTTTTCATTTATGAGCGAGACTTTTGAAGTGCTGTTTGACAGGTCTCCTAGTTTGGGGGGGATATTGCTAAGATTTCTCCCTTCCACATCTTTGTGTGGAGGTTGTTGTTTTACTGTCAAAACCTGTCCACTGTGCTTTTTCAAGTTTCACAGATTTAAAGCGGAAAATTGCTAAACAGCCACTTCAAAATCCACTCCTTGATTCCAGGAGAACACACTTGTAGTATTTATGATTATTGATTATAATATTCCCAAGAATTATAATTTAAAATCATAATTTTTGGGAAAATATTATTTTTTAAAACCCAAAAAAATCATCACTTTACGAAAGAAAAAAGAGATGTCCTCTGGTGCTTGGGTTACGGGCTCAAAGCTCTTTAATTTTATTAATTTTTTAAACCAAAACCACAAACTGTCACTGTTTTTTTAACCCCTTCACCGAAGGGGGGGGAACTTCGCCTGTTTTGACAGATAAATCACTCTTGCACGAAAAAAAAACACAAACGCTTTTTTAAATTTTTATATAAAGATTTATTGAAGCCAAAAAATCCTATAAAATTATTCTGGTCCCAAAAAATCACCTAAAAAACGGCACTATTCTACACAAAGGGAATAAAAAATGACTACCAAAATAATAATAAAAGAAAATTATGTGCATTTGTGTCTATGAAGATCAAAACCATCAGTTTTATGGGAAAAATATGGGGTTTAAATGGAAAGAGACGTCCTCCGGTTGTGTTGATTTATCGCTTGCAGCGATCAGCTGATAAAACGGTGGGGCCACGCCCCTTTAGCCACTATCAGCTGAACGCCCCAAGCCTTTAACAAGGGTCATAAACTCTGAGGCGGGAACTCAATCCCCAGCAGTAAACTGGAACAAAGAGTGGTCAGACCACGAGGTACAGACCACAGTTGCTTTGAATGAAAAACTTTTAAAAGTCCAACTTCTAACTCCTGGCTGATTTGGGATCAGCTGGACAAATCAAATCACGCACAGTTCAGCAGCGCTTGCGCGGTAAATCAAAACACAGCTCAGCATAAAACACTTCAGCATTGCATGCAACAAGTTAATACCTTAGATGAACTACTGGTGACTCTAAATCATCTTCACTATGCCTCATCCTGCCCAGACCTCTAAACGCACCTATCCGGTTTAATATAAAAAGAACGAAATTACTTTGACGTTGATTTGTTCTCTCCACCGGTTGAGGATGGATCAGGTCTGATGAAAAAGGAGGGGAGGCGGGGATCACGCGTCCGTGATCATATTGTGAAAACAAAACGGTAACTTCTCGTCCGTCCAGGAGGGGAAAAGATGAAGAACCGTTAGTCGACTGCACACACAAGGAGGAAAACTCATCTCCTTGGACCTAGAACCTCTGTAGGTTTTCACCTGCGCCGGGTGTGGCGTGGTCTTCGATCGGTAAATAAATCCTCTGATCTTCTCGTGTCAGACAGATTTCCAGCTTTCAAGCTCTTCCGGGAATGGCCTTGTGGAGCAAAAGTTCGCCTGCGAGCTTTGTTGCTCCAGATATGCGCCTCCTATACGCTGTCCTGTGAGACAGCGGGAAATGGCACCGAAACTTTGCATCTCAGCCGGTTTATACTCCCAGTGACGTCAGCGCTGCGACGTCTGTTGAGCTGCGCATGTCAAAATGTGCGACGAAAATGGATGGCCCCAACACACTTGAACTCCAGATACTGGGATGGCCCATATCAGATCCTACACCGTTGTCAAGGTAGCAGAACGTGTTACCTGGGTCTATGCTACACTGGAAGGTGTTCATGGGAACACCACCTGAGCAGCATCCTGGTTCTGAACCTCCTACCTAGAGGAGTTTCCTACGACCGCCCACCTGTGCTATTTTGGTAACAGGGCAGCTTGAAGCGCAGACGCTACTCAGGAGAGGCAGCAGGATTTTTAAATTTTGTTTATGATTTGTTTCCTTTGAAAAAAAAACTGTTTGTTTTCAGTACCAGAAGAAAGGACATTCCACTTCAAGGGTCACGATGCAGCTATAGGAAGATGATCTGTTCTGATGCTGATGATTGGTATTACAAGTTTTTTTTTACTCCTGTGTTTATTTGGGAAAAGGTACAGCTAAGACAATTGTGACTAATCTGATAATTATGCTAATAATACTCATCAGCTGATTCGAAGAGGGATTCATCACTTGATGAAATCCAACTGTGAGGATGATGAGGAATGACAGTTGTTATGTTTGTTGTTGTTTCCACGTGCTATTAATGATCAACCATTTTTGGTACCTGTTCCTATTGAAACTGCTTCTATTCTAACTATTTTCTTTCCAGATTGGCAACATAACCAGCTGGTGGAGGTTATTTTTCCTTGGGTGAGGAATTACATTGTAAGGCAAAGCAGAAATGCTAGTAGATTTTCTAGTGAGACTAATTTATTGTGCTGCTACAGGAATTCTTTATAGATTTAGGGGTAATAGGAATCAATAAGAGATCCAGATATAGATCCAGATATTTGTACTGAGGAGGACAACACACCTTATTTCCTTGGAAAGACAGAGGGTTGCAAAACTATTATATCTGTTTCATGTGCTTTAACCAACAGACATAAATTTGAGTCATGTCCTATCAGAACTGATTCTTATACCATTTCAGGATCTTTGGTCCCAGAGCCTTTGGTGTTAACTCTTAATCTTACAGCCTTACTGAATGGAAGTGAATTGTATGGCCAGGCAGGTAAATTAACCAGGGTTCATGTTACTTTTCCTGGTAGAGATGGGTATTCGTGTCCTAAGAACATGGTTTGGATGTGTGGAAATAGATCATATCTGTATCTGCCTGCTAATTGGTCTGGAGAATGTTATTTAGTTATTTACTACCTACAGTCACTACTTATGAATCAATCACTCCATTATTAGAAAGGTAGACAAACGGCAAAAGAGAGCTAGGATTCTATATATGAAAGGGATTTTGGGTACATCTATTCCTAGTTATGAGTTGTTAGTTTAGTTAGGAAATCTTACTGTTTTATCTGAAGAGGTTTCACTCTTCTGACCAATGAGAAGCAGGATATAAGAATTATGAGTTTGCAAAATAGGATGACTTTGGATTACTTGTTAGCTGAGAGGGGTGGTGTTTGTCATTTATTTGGAGAACAGTGTTGTATTTTTATTCGTAATGTGTCTAATAACATGATAAGTATCCATGATAAATTAGGAGTTGCTGACGGCTCGACAGAATGAAAATATGGGTTCCTCTTGGAATTTGGTCCTGGTTAATAAAGATTGGAGTAATTCTTTATTTTTCTTTTTGATTTTGATGTTTATTTTAAAGTGTTGTCTTTGTTTTTTTTTTTGTTTTTACTTTGATTATAATCTTGGGTGATGGTTTTGAATAATTTTCCTTTTAGTTGTGATTATCTTGTAATCAGAAGAAATGAGTTGTTATGGAAATTCTTTTATTTAGTGCTCCAAAGTATTCAAAAGTGCTGTGAACTTTCATTAACCTCTCTCCTCTGACCTCTGTGTTTAGTACGTATAGAGGAGTTGGTCTGTAAAACCATTACCAGATGTTTAATGGTTAAAACACATCCTGGAGGGTTGTGTCTGAGGAAGAGCAGATGGTTGTCCTCATAAATAACTTTGTTACCTCTGACCCCAGGTAGGGTCTAGAGGACCAAGTCTCCAAACTCTTTTAAGTTGAGGTAACACCCACACACTGTTTAAATACTGTCTGTAAACTGTGCTCTGGGCTCTGTTTCACTGACTTGTCAGTGACAGGGTCACTGGACCCCCCAATCCCCATCCCTACATAAATAAATATTGTTTTTATCTTTACCAAAATGAAAGAGCATGCTCATTTGCCATCCACTAAAGCAACACCTTCCAGTTGATCCTTTGAGTCGCAGGCTGCTTCAATAAATACTTTACTGTCATCTTCAACAGTCCATCAGTCTGTCAGTCTTTATCACTACAGCTGAATGAAATGTTTGTGTAAGGATTCAGTATTGCTTAAATTTGCTGTTAGTGGGTACAGGTTTCAGTTTGCAATTTTACACAAAAACCCAAACTTGGGGCAACATCTTCATAATCACAGGCAGCTGATTGCCAGATTGACCAATCAGCCTCCAGAGTTGAGGTGAGGCATGCCAACTGGATGACAAGGACAGAGAGGAGAAACAGTCATCAGATCAGCTCATTGGGGATAAAAGCCAATAATAATTAATATCACCAACCAAGAAGCCAATGCCTTGATGGTTAATTATAGAACTCTGGCAGAATGTTGGACAGACACATGGCATCAGTTTCACATTTTTTTACAAATACAATTTACATTCCAAATCTTTAGATTTTATTAGCTTGGGACAATTCATTGCCAAGAGAGCTGCAGCAAGCAAGATTGTTGTGAACAGTAATTGAATGCGGACATTGGAAAAGGTCAGTACAGTAATCATATTTGTTTGTTAAATGCGTCTAGGGATTTGCATCAAACTAACAGCTTTTCGATTAGCTCAAATAAATTAAGCATTTACTTTCTCCCAAAAGTAAGCAACTAAAGAGGATGTAGAAAACCAGTTGGAGAAATTTGCTTTCCCTGCTGAGGGATGCTTAAATAAACTTTGTTCAATAAATATAGATCTGTTTGTTAAAAGTAGCAAGCAGAGAAATCTTAAGCAATTTAATTTCTAATTGCGCTTACAAAGAAGGAGAGTAATGCACAAATGCATGTACAATTTAAAGTTTTTTCCTTTTATTTCACAGAAAGAGGTCACTGCGGTCATTGTTGCATTGATCTGCATGTGTGTGCACAGTGAAATACTGCTGAGACTAAAAATGAGTCAATAGGAGATTAACTTAATTTATTAACTTGTCTCCCGGCAGATCTATTGCTTTACGTTTGATCGTCTTTCAAGCTTTATCTGTCATCGTTTCCTCCCATTCATTACTCCAGATTCAATTTGGCAGGTGAACATTTGACTAGATTTTACTGTTTGGTAACATTTCCTTGAAAATCTAACTGGTTATTCCAGGATCTAATAACAATAATAGTTTCAAGAAACTGATGGTTTATGTAACTTGTGTGTAAAATCTTGGCAAATCTGTAAAAAAGGCTAAAGTCCCCACATGATTTGTCAATTTACTGTTTGGATAACTTCACAAGTGCCACAAATGATTTAGCCATTAAGAAAACTAGTATCTCGACTTATTAATAAATCAGCAGTAAACTTACAAACATGTCTGGTGAATTAAAGAAAAAAAGAAGCACTCACTGACAATGTTTCAGTTCATACATCCAATTTCTATACCCGCTTTTTATCTACAGGTCCACAGTGGAGCTGGTGGCTATCTCCAGTGGGCTACAGGCAAGACGCAGGTAACATCCTGAAGAGGTCAGCAGTCCAGTACAACACATAAACACAGCGGACAAACAGCCATGCAAACACCTAAGAGTAATTGAAAGCGATGTTTTTGAACTATGGGAGGAAGCTGGAAAATCCAGAGAGATACAAACATGCAAACTTCATGCAGAAAGACCACTGGGTGGGAGTCGAACCCAGGACCTTATTGCTGCAAGGCAACAGTGCTCCCAACTGTGCCACCATGCAGCCCTGTTGCAATTCAATGAAATTAAATTTAAAAAGAGTTGTTGTAGAAGTGTGTGTGTGTGTGTGTGTACCAAGATTCTGCATCACTTTAGATATCATCTGTCCTTTCTTAATCACACATAGGATGGACGGCTATTTTTGGTTCCTATGCGACATGATGTGAGGCTAAAATCAAGAGAGGAAAAAATGAGACATTCAGTAAATCACTTCAGCCAACAACATTTGACCTTAATATTGACTGGCAGGACAGATCTCCTGTAGCAGTCTGTATTAGAAGCCTCTGACTAAAGACACTCTGTTGTTGTATTACAGTTTCATGAAAAGGATGTTCAGTGTTGTCCATCATGTTCTTCACTTTATGAAATATCCTGCTCTGCACAATCATCATCAGAGATTTGTGTGAATACTGCATTTTTACCACCACCTTCGTCAAACTGGCCACAACATAGTCTTTGGATGCATTAAAAGTAACTCTAGCATCCATGGAACAGGAAATGAACATGTTTGCACAGCAAAGAGGAGCTAGAGTGATTTATCAAATAGATTGGGCAACCCTAGAGGCATTGCATTCAGTATCAGTTTCACGTTTAAAAGTGGGTTGCTATATTACATTTTGAAGGAATAGTTCAGTTTTTCATTTAAGTTTCAGTTTTTTTCATTATAATGAACTTCTTGAGGTTTTACTGTGTAGACTGGAGATTTTATGCATAATAAGTTCCAACCAGAGATCAAGCTCTATAGATGTTGGTTAGACTGTGCGATGTCAGGAAGTATGCCGGATATTAAATCTAAATCTGATCTATGTTGACATGAAAGGAAATTATCTGTAAAATAAATCACACCTCTAAAGATTTAAACTTTCAAAAGTTTATTCCAGTATCTCAGTGTTTTATGTAATTATTTATTTTAACCATGTCCTGCCATGAAAAAGCCCAACAGATAAAATTTCACAAACAGATCATTACAGCTAACGCTTTAATGCTCTGCTTGATAATCTTAAAAGAAACTTTATTAGAAACTCCTTTGGGATTATTTCAGTTGTTACGAACACGGAGACAGAAACAACAAGGAAAAAAATGTGAAGCACGAAAGAGAGAAAGGGGGGCAAAAAGGAAAAGGGGAGAGAAGGAGAAAAGAATGGAGGAGGGAAAGATGAATGAAGAGAATACAAGATAACACCCTGCTTGCTTCTACACCTGCAGAAACGTTAATTAACAGCTTTTTTTTACCAAAAAGTGCACGGTACTTATGAATGCAAGATGTATTTAGTGGTAAATGCAGTTCAGTATGGAACATCTGTGTATCTGTTGATACCTGAATCTAACCACCTGCAGATCTGAGTGTGAGCGATTTGTGTGTACAAGGTTTCTCCATAAAAATATGCAATAGTGAGTGTGAGGAGCCACAGACCTGCCCCCCTGGACCTGGGACAGATATGGAGGAGATCATTTGGAAGCTGTTGCTTGTAGTAACAAATCCAATAATAACCATTGCCTGTTTAAGTAGCTGTCGTAGGCTCCTTTGAGCTGTTCAGCATTTCCTTGTTTTTACTTTACTGTTGGTAACTTTAGCTTCACTCTCAGAACTTCAAGAACTAGATGTAACAAAAATTGCAGAGATTTACAATACTAGATGATACTTTAAACCAGAAGCACACCAGAAGTAGTTTTCAAATTATTTTTTCAAATTTACACTGGTAACGAGTTGCATTTACATAAATAGTACTTACAGCCAGCATTCTTAATATCAGCAAATAGAAATAGAAAAGGAAAATAAATCTAAAAATGTGAAAAAAATAAAAGTTTGGCTTGTAGCATATCCAAAATGCTATTTAAGATGTAAGGTTGTGAACTGTGTAATTTCACCCGAGCCCTGCAGAGATTTTTCCACAGACTAAACAGACACATGCCTCAGCTTCATTTCAGTCAAAATTGGCCCACATCAGAAAAAAACAAAAACATACACATTTTTCAAGACATGTTGACACACTTGCAAACATCAATCTTCAAGCAGACAAAACTATCACCAAATATACAGACACCTGTTCCAGTGTTGTAGAAGCTGGATGTATGTGCGTCACCATATGTTATAACAGCCAAAGCTCTTATTTTTAAATGTCTTGACTCATTCAAACAGCAGAAGAAGAAAAACAGAAACCAAACAACCTGTGAATGCTCTGGCATGAAAAACAGCACTCCCTGTTCGCTGTGTGATTCTGTGTATTAATCCTAATGATGAAGCATGTGAAACTTTATTAGAGGATATGAATGAATGGACCACTGCTCATCGAGACCATCAATCAAGAACTCAGTCATCCCTTAAAATGTTAGGCTGGGATTTTGTTCCTTGCTGGTTCTGTTGCTGTTTCTGCTTACATTGGAAATATTTCTTCTGCTGACATTTGAAATAGTCAGCCAGCCTAATAAAAAGTAATTTTGTATTTCCAAAGCCACTTTAGTTTTCAGGTTGTCTTTTTATTTTTTTCAGACTCAGACATCTGTAGAACTGCTGAGATTTAAAGCTGTAATTGAAGTAGAAAACAGTAAGCGTCTGATTAACAGTAGTATGCGAACTTCACACTTTCATACAAATCAGTGATTTACACACAACTGTCCCACAGCATAACATACTTTTGTTTTACCCACCCAATGACAATGTCAAGTTAATAAACAAGAAACTATCAAATTCTGGTTTGTATTATGTCTTAACACAACATGTGTGTGGGTAAAGTGATCTTTACCCAGAGGCCTGCAGGCAGCAGCCACACAGCGAGGAAACGTTACCCACATTTCCATTCAGTCCCAGAACAATTCCCAAGGGATGTCAGAGGTTAATGTCCCTACCACAAACCACACTATTAGCAGCTGATTAAGGAGCAGGAACATAACTCATTTTTTTCTGAACAAGGATTTCCCTCTGAGGAACCAACTTCATTAGTTTCAGTCCCACCCTTACTCCATAATCAGGGGATAAAACATGTACTCCTTAAAAGCTCATTTCCATAAGTTTCTCAGAATTGGTTACTCATCTGATTGACCTCTGTGGTTTAATTGTACGTGGCAGTGACATATTATTCATGTCAGTGGTGGTCAGTGGCTGAATATTGAGTTTCTGTTAAAATTTAATATATCCAAGAAGAAGAATCCCATTACACTGAATACAGAATCTCCATCGATATTTTTTACTGCCTTTTTAAGGTTTGTCAGTCATTGTCTTCTATAGTATCCACACTGTATATTGAAAATGGGCCAGTATAAACTTTTAGGTTGTAGCTCACTTGACTGGATTAAAATTCAGCTGAGATTTTGTCCTGTAAAGTAAAGTTGTTTTGAGGTTAAGTCACGTGTGTTTTCTTTCCTTTTTTGACGGCTTTTTGACGGGGGTTATATTTAGGGTAACACAAGCTTGATAAAGCTCAGGCTAACCCTAACCCTTTGTGATTTTTCACATTTAAGCAAAACAGGCTTAAAAACTCGAATTATCAAGGCTGACCCGAAATGGCCTGGTTAAATTTTACTAGCCGTTAGAGCCAAGTTTATTGGCTGGGTTGAATTTGCAAACATATTATTTTGTTACTTTTTTCTGTATGCCCTACCTTTCTCCACTCTTCCCAGTGTATTTATACTATCTGGTTGTCATTGTTCATCACTGGATTAAACTGTTGCCTGCCTGTTCATTCTCGTTGCTGCCTGACCCGCTGCCGATGTTCCATGTCCTGCCTCTCCTTGTAACTTTACCAGCTCGGTTATCATTGAATATTTTTACTCATAGTTCCTGTTTGCACTGTTAAAAACCAGCACTCCATGATGTTAGATTTTAGTAGATGTCTTTTCCACATTGTGAGGAAGATGTTTCTCCTATGTTGTGAATAAGATAGTTTTGCTCCTTTCACTTTTCATCCATAGTTTTCATATTTCTCTTTCAACTACATTTAGACGTTGATTGACATCCATGCGTGACATAATTTCTATTTAAATGAAATAGATGTTCAGTTTTTACCCACTTCTATATTAGAAATAAAATGTTTTTTATTTATTAAGCCGTCATGTTAAAAAAAGATTTATAAAAACATTTCAGCTAAATATTAAAAACATATTTACAGAAAAAATTGCCAAAGCAAAAACTTACCAATGACTGAAAAACCCTACCTTTAATGCCTCATCAACATATTTCTTCATGGCCCGCGGCAGCGGAACTTGACTCAGACCAATCCAGAACTTCTTTCTTCTTCCAGTCAATGTGAGGGTTGTGTTTCTGCAACCAGGAGGCTCCTAAGACTACAGGAAGTTCAGGTGAATTAATGATCATGAAAGTTACTTTTTCTTGATGATTACCTCCAACTGTTAAGGTAATCTCCTCCATCCTGAGGTGTGAATTGTTCATGCTGTGACCATCCAATGCTAGCATGTTTCGTGTGTCAGCTGACGGAATGAGTTTTATGCTGTTCTTATTTGCGAATGTTTCGTCCATGAATTCAGTGTCTGCTCCTGAATCAATAAACACAGCCCCCTGGAGAGACATGGAAGAGGTTTGAAAACGAGCAGGTAACAAGAAGGAGGAGGCAGTGAGCTGACTTCGGCTCAGTAGAGACCTCCCTTCCTCTGCTGAGCCTGTCCTTTTAATGGACACCTGAGTGCTAAATGTCCTTTCTTTCCACAATAAAAACAGAGCTTGAATCTTCTCCGACGATCTTTCTCCTCAGGGGTTCTGCCCAACTGCATGGGCTCACAATCCTCATTTTCCTCAGTGAGAGGTGACCGAAGAGGTACCCGAAGAGGGGTAGTCACGGGTCGCTAACTCATCCTTGATGTCTGCGTTCAGTCCTTGGATAAATG